>OY998168.1:9872190-10104690 GCA_963921995.1 Oxystoma pomonae | reverse complement strand
ATAAATGAATAAATGAATAAATGAATAAATGAATAAATGAATAAATGAATAAATGAATAAATGAATAAATGAATAAATGAATAAATGAATAAATGAATAAATGAATAAATGAATAAATGAATAAATGAATAAATGAATAAATGAATAAATGAATAAATGAATAAATGAATAAATGAATAAATGAATAAATGAATAAATGAATAAATGAATAAATGAATAAATGAATAAATGAATAAATGAATAAATGAATAAATGAATAAATGAATAAATGAATAAATGAATAAATGAATAAATGAATAAATGAATAAATGAATAAATGAATAAATGAATAAATGAATAAATGAATAAATGAATAAATGAATAAATGAATAAATGAATAAATGAATAAATGAATAAATGAATAAATGAATAAATGAATAAATGAATAAATGAATAAATGAATAAATGAATAAATGAATAAATGAATAAATGAATAAATGAATAAATGAATAAATGAATAAATGAATAAATGAATAAATGAATAAATGAATAAATGAATAAATGAATAAATGAATAAATGAATAAATGAATAAATGAATAAATGAATAAATGAATAAATGAATAAATGAATAAATGAATAAATGAATAAATGAATAAATGAATAAATGAATAAATGAATAAATGAATAAATGAATAAATGAATAAATGAATAAATGAATAAATGAATAAATGAATAAATGAATAAATGAATAAATGAATAAATGAATAAATGAATAAATGAATAATTGAATAAATGAATAATTGAATAAATGAATAAATTAATAATTGAATAAATGAATAATTGAATAAATGAATAAATTAATAATTGAATAAATGAATAAATGAATAAATAAATAAATGAATAAATGAATAAATGAATAAATGAATAAATGAATAAATGAATAAATGAATAAATGAATAAATGAATAAATGAATAAATGAATAAATGAATAAATGAATAAATGAATAAATGAATAAATGAATAAATGAATAAATGAATAAATGAATAAATGAATAAATGAATAAATGAATAAATGAATAAATGAATAAATGAATAAATGAATAAATGAATAAATGAATAAATGAATAAATGAATAAATGAATAAATGAATAAATGAATAAATGAATAAATGAATAAATGAATAAATGAATAAATGAATAAATGAATAAATGAATAAATGAATAAATGAATAAATAAATAAATGAATAAATAAATAAATAAATAAATAAATAAATAAATAAATAAATAAATAAATAAATAAATAAATAAATAAATAAATAAATAAATAAATAAATAAATAAATAAATAAATAAATAAATAAATAAATAAATAAATAAATAAATAAATAAATAAATAAATAAATAAATAAATAAATAAATAAATAAATAAATAAATAAATAAATAAATAAATAAATAAATAAATAAATAAATAAATAAATAAATAAATAAATAAATAAATAAATAAATAAATAAATAAATAAATAAATAAATAAATAGATAATACTACAATTACAGTACTACTACAATACTACAATTAATTAAAACAAAAATCATATTTATCAATAGTCTAGGCAGACGCAGTTTTAATTATAATTATGTCTAAGCTAAATAATATATATATACAGAGGAAAACTAGCACTAATTATTTATTGGATGAAATAATTTAAAAAAAGCAAAAAAAGTTAAAGTTAGTCGCTTGATAAGTGTTTTTTTATAGCTGCCTTAAATGGAAGCATTTTTAATTTTTTTAAAACGAGGAATACTATTATATGATTTTGACATATTGTAGGAAAAAGATCTTTCAAAAAGGGATGTACGGTGAGCAGGTGCAGTTATGTGGTTTAGTAAACGAGAACCCAATCCATATGCTCTTGTGCGAAACTTTATTTTATTATAAAGGTATCTTGGATTTTTGCTGGTTATTATTTTATGAAAAAGACAAAGAGTGTGTAACCTACGTCTACGTTTCATACTAAGCCATTTGGCATCCTGTAATTTTTGTGAAATTCTATCAAATTTTCTTATGCCATATAAAAAACGTAAACATTCACAATCTATGGCATCCAGACATGGATCATAGACGGCATCACAGTAATTAAACTGGCTCAATACCAGAGAATCCGACACTTTAATTTTAAGGCTCTCGGACAGTATGTGTCTGCTGGGGTATGATAACTTTAATTACAATAAGCTCTCTGGATACATTGGGTAATGTGAGGCTTAAATCGAAGATTGCTATCAAATATTATTCCTAAATTTTTTGCTATGTTTCCAGGTTTTGATTTTCAATTTTTAAATTAAAGGGATTTTCTAATTCTTTTCCAAAGAGAACTACACAGGATTTTGAAGGATTAATAACTAGGTTGTGATCTTTGGATTGGTTAACAAGTCTTTCTATATCTTCATTAAAGTTCTTCTCAGCATTTTTTTGGTCACTTTTTAAAAATGAGAGTTTTAATTGCTGGTCATCAGCATATGAGTAAGAATCACAATGCTGTAGAAAGTCCAGCATGCCAGCCTAGGATAGACCCCTGTGGTACGCCACTGCAAATCCTAATCATATCTGAGACCCCCTCTTCTGTTGCACAAACTGAAAACGGTTAGACATGTAATTTTTAACCAAGTTAATTGCAGAATTTAAAAAACCAATAAAATAAAGAATTGCAAACAACATTGGGTGATTAATTCTGTCGAATGCCTTAGAATAATCTAAAAGAAGCAATGCTGTTGTTTTTCCACTGTCGGACTCTCTGATAATATCGTCAGTCACAACCAAAAGCGCGGTAGTACAACTAAATCCAGGTCTGAATCCAAATTGTTTTTCGGGTAAAGTATTGTAAGAATCGAAATGTTCCCTAATTTGTTGACTCATGATCTTTTCCAAAACTTTTGACAAGGCCGGCAATATACTAATAGGACGCAGATTATTATAAGATTCAGCAACAGTTTTTTAGGCAAAGGCATCACACAAGCAATCTTCCATTTATTCGGAAAATATCCTTCCAGCAGGCAACTATTTATTATGTTAGTGAGAGACGGTAGGATTCTCGAGCAAGTTAAAAGAATCATGTCAATGTTTATACTATCAAAACCAGTTGATGCCGACTTTATTGAAAATAGATGTTCTTTGACTGTTTCAATAACTGTGAAAAAATTAATTGTTGGGTTACTGTTAGACACCTCTAAAAAATATTGATTTATTGGGTTTGGTTTGTTTAAATGGTGCCTATTGATTTTTTACTATAAACTCCGTACTGGTTCAATTTTTGTTACATAAATCTTTGATTGTTATTTTGCCTGAATGTGTTCTCAAAAATGCCTTTTTTTCGTTATTTATTGCTATATTAACTTGATTTCTAACTTGTTCATAATATGTTCAATTTTGATAAGTACCTGATTTTTTACATTTATTAAAAGCTTTGTTTTTCGTTTTTATCATTTCCTTAATATTAAAAGTTAACCAACCTGGGTTTCGATTATTTTTTGGGAATGTTTTAATATCATTTTAAAGAATTTTAATATACTCGATCCTTAAAAGATACGAACATAATTTAACCGACTATAATTTTCCAGAATCTGTAAATATCAGAATTACAAAAGTATCGAAAATAATTTTCTAGAAACAAAAAACACGCGAACCACAAATTGATAGAAAATAATATGCCCGATCCTTAAATGAGCGGAACCACAATCGACCCGAATCGCTATTGGGCATGCGCGAAATTGCGGCGTTGCAAAATTTCTCTAGTTGGAAGATGACACGGGGATTTTTTTATTAAACGATTTTATTTAACTTCACAGTTTCTGGATATCTAACTGTCTATCAAATCTTGCGATTCATTTTTGACACACTTCCCGTGAACCGATCTTAATGAAATTCGGAACAGTAATGTAGGTCCGATGACAATACAATATTATGAAAAAATTTGGGGGTGGTTGAGGGATGTAAAGTTACCCCCTTTCGCAAGATTTGATAGACAGTTAGTGAGGTGGTTGAGGTATGTTTACATCCCTCAATCACCCCCAAATTTTTTAATTGTTTTGTTAAATTATTTTCGTTAAAAATTTTTTGTCACATTTTGTGTTTCTACAAAAACATGTTTCCTTTAAATTTAATTCTATGCATATATTTTTTAGCGATTTGATTTTCCCGTCATTTCAGTTTCGAGATTTTTTTCGGACCAATAATTTTCTTTTCGGTTAAATTCTGTCAAATTATGTTTCTGCCAAATTTGGTTTCGGGACCCATAATCACGAGTTCCAGTTTTTGCTTTCAAAATATTTGTTTCGTTTTCTTTTCAGGAGTCTTCTAGACCTCTACCTACTTGAAAACAGCTAATTGGAAGCCGGAAAACAAAGGATTTTCCGAAACAGGAACTTTCAAATAAATATCTAGGGAAAACAGAGTAATTTTCCACATTTTTCTTGTCACACTTTGCCTTGTTTCTCTCTTATTCTCGAGAAGCGAAAAATACTAACAGGCCGTTCACATGACAGGGACCAATATTTTATAAAAAAAAGAAACTCAGATACCAAAAGGTAGAAAAGACGAAAGTACTAGAATTTAAAAAATAAAATACCGTAAAAAAGGGCACGAGGCGCTATCTACAAGGTTTCGGAAACCCAAATAGATAAAATAAAAACCGGCAGCGACACAAAGGACCTTTTTGAGGAAAAAATGGGTCTGTGAAGTAGGAGAAAATATGTGATTGCATTTCCCAAGGAGAAAGGAAATCCAATCTTTTCTTCGAGGCTGACGACCGTCGTTTTTGCTAGAATTTCAAGGTGAGAATTGAATTTTATTTCTTTTGTTTATTACATACGACAGGAACTTTTACAGGGATGGGTAAAGCTTCTTCAAAGAAGGGGTGTAGGTGTGCCCCAGTAAAAAATTTGAAAAATATAAACTTTATTCTAAAATTTTCAGTTAACATTTAGGTGACATCAAAGGCGATATTTTGTTGAAAAATCTTAATTGCTTGGATTGAATTATTTTTATTAATTTATTACAGAAGGAAAGTTTTAACGTATTTTACGTAAAAAACAGTTGCCCGAAAATAATATATTTGAGAACATTTTTTGAAATATTAGTTATTTTAACAAATTTTTTCGGCCAGGTAGACCAAATAGTTCATTATACAGGGATCCTAAGATTTTCCTTAGGGATAGGATTTCAATAAATCAAACAGAAGTGGCATAGAAAGTTCTGCGCGCACAAAAGAAACAGGTACATTGAGCAATGGTGCCAGTTTGTTATTATCTCCGGACTGCTTTCATGAGAAAAAATTGTCGCCACTCTTTCATTGTGAGCATAAATCATAGTTGCAATAATAACCGTTGACAAGATGTCTGCAAATTCCGCTAGATGGCGGCCACACCATGATATGATCGAGGAAAAAATTAGATGTTTTCAGGTCCAAACCACAGCTTTTTTTTGCTTAAAGGAGGCGGCAGGGTCCATTATTTACGATACTGAGCGATAAACTCGTAAGGTTGTCATTAGAAAGAAAAATCTTCGCTTTTAATTAAATTTCTTTCCATTCTGTTCTACTAGTGACATCTATCCGGAAACGGCCAAACCATGCAGCTAGCACTAGCAGCCAAAGAAATCAATAAACGGCGCTGTTTTTCCTGCAGAGCTTTTTGCTTGCGATATTATTGATTTTAAATAAAGCTGGCCCTACACTACATTTGATATTTTCGAGGTGTTTTATGACATGATCTCGAAACATGTAGCGAACCAATTCTTCAAAACTAGCGGAAGGGCAAAAGCAAAAAATAAGGGGCTGCCAATATTTGTAATACCCAAAAAGGGGTGAAAAGATTTATTTTGCTCTGTTTCTTTACAAAAAACGTTTTTTTTTTTACGAAAAACTTGAGCTCTGCCACTTTTTTATTTTTTTCTTCAACTTTCTCGAAATTTTCGTCATACCGTAGAAAAAAATTATTTGCCCCATGGTCATACTCTACTTTTATTCGAAAAAATTTAGAAACAGAGACGGGATCAGTTTTCCTAAAACGGGGGATCTTGGTTTCGAGTGAGAAGATAAAGGGCGCCGCAGGCCAAAATTTTTCGTTTAAATTAGCCGAACGCAAAAATGTTAGAAAAACAAAGCACGAAATAAAAATGGCGCCGCTTACAATTTTTTTTTCAAAAATTACGTAATTTCGGGAACGCAAAGAAATAGGTCTAAAGAGTATAATTTTTAAGAAAAAAATATCAATTTTCTCGCCCTCCTCCACTGGGACTACAGGGGCCGTGCATAAATTACGTAATGGTCATAGGGGGGAGGGAGGTTACAAAACGTTACGTTACAAGTTTTTTTTTTTTGGGGGGGGTAGTGGACTTGAAATCGTTACGTAATATTAGGGAAGTGGCGTGCCAAACCGTTACAAAACATTACATAGGGAGGGGGTCAAAAATTGGTAAAATCACCGTTACGTAATTTGAGCACGGCCCCACATCTGACTGTTCCTCCTTTTTAATTTCGAATCAAAGTGCAAAACCCGGGTTGGACGTTCGAAGGCGTCAACCCGTCCTATTTGCTTGATAAAGTTTCTACGGAAATATCTCAGTCGATTTCTCCGGCCGTGTATGAACGCTTTAGGTTTTTTGCATGTATCTCAGTCCCCAGCCTGTAAACAGTGCGTAAGGACAATGGTTACAAAATGAAAAGCCGAAAAATATATCTTTCATCAGTTTGGTATTAAAGTCGAGCATAAACAATTTTTATTCCAGTCCTAAAGGTAAGAAAATGGAAAACATTAGAAAACAACAACCTGGAATGGATTTACTACGTGTAAGATGTAGTGACAAAATCGCCCCATGCCCATCCTTTTCTGCCTAATGTGCTTTTCCGTTTGTCTGCGTCTTATACACGGCTGCTCGGCCCCCTAATGATTTGCTTAGGAACCCTGTATTCCTAGGGACTATATATAGTGGTACTTTTTATCCCGAGGTAAAAAGTTTGTAGCCCGATTGAAGAATGAGCTACAATTCATTGATTGATAAAAAGACACTTTAGTCTCCTGGAATATTTACTATTCTTTGCACTTCTGAGATTTGTTTTCATCAAAATTTTTACAAAAAAGAAATACAGCCAAAACACACCGGTATAACAAAAGTGACACAAAACCAAACCACCAATCATTATGATCTGACGCATCACTAATCACTAGGCATGCTGTCTTTATTGGCCCCGAACCAGCCCTTGGAATAGCACACAACACAATCAACACTGCCCTCTCAGGCTGGATGGAAAACAAGTTCCACCAATACTGGAGAGAATTGCCGGGACTGGCACATTCTAAATAGTTCCTTACAGAACCCTGCAGGAAAAGGGCCAGGAAACTCACTGAGCTCACCATGCAGGACATCCGGACAATGGTTGATCTATACACCGGACACTGCAGGCTGAAAGTACCATTACACAGAATGGGTCTAAGTGAGGACATCGAATGTAGGCTCTGTATGGAGTATGATGAGACGGTCAGACATGTGCTGTGTGAATGTCCGGCCTTTGCACGTCAGCGTCAACGTATCTTGGGTAAACTACAGATCGACGGACTGGATCTGAATGATGCTTCACCAAAGCAAGTTGCGAGCCTCTTTAAGGTGCTGAATATTCTGTAGCAACAAAAAATGTTAAAAGTGAGCCACAATAGACCCAATAGTGGTCGCAGTCTTCAGTGCCATACTGGCACACCCACAAACGAATCAATTAATCAATCAATCACTAGGCAACAAATTCTAACGTTTTTTTTGTTTCCGCTAAAATAGTGCTTTTTTTACAAGTGTTGGTTTAAATATCGAATGCAGCGAGGTATCTAAAAACGCGAGAAAAAAAAGCACAGTTTAGCCGCGAGTTGTTAACACTTTATTTTAATACCTTTATCAAAGAATCCAAGAAAAACAGGAAAATACTTTTAAAAATCTCGAACGAAGAGCACTTCTCGCAACACACCATCTTTACACTATAAATCAAGGCGACTGGTAAATGAAACAAGAATTGTTTCCATAGCGATGCGCCTTTTTAATAGGTGACGTTCATTGTTGCGACATTTTAATCTTTGAGAGTTTGATTTTTGACGATGTTTTTAAATGATTTTTTCGTAAATACTTTGTGAAAACTGGCGGAAATGGCTTAATTTTTAGGCAGGAATAATTAGATTTGTTCAAAATTACTATTTTCCACTATTTCTTTTTAATTTTGCACCCGTGATAAAAAAAAAAGTTTTTTTTGCATCGTTAACCAAAAAAGCCATGCACGGTTACTAAAGTCACGTTTTTGATGAAGTTATAAAAAAAAGCTATTTTTTGGGGTTTAACTACACCCAAGTAACGAGAAAATATCAATTAAATTTTAAGTTGGCTGGCAAAAAAAAATATTATTTTTTACAAAGAACCCTGCACAAATTACATTGGAAATGGCTTTCGGCTAAATGTCATAATTTTTTTTATATGTTGTACTACTCGATCAACATATCACAAAAATTTAAAAAAAAGAGATAAAGAGCAGGATTACTTTTTGAGATATGGAGCTTTAAAGTTGACGTTTTTTTAGGTTATATTTTTGGACATAGTCCAAGTTTTTTTTCCACAACTTTGTTGGTTAACGCCAAAATAAAATGATTCGAATCTCTATTTGTCTGGAATGAAACACCCCTTCCACCCATACAAAAATGTTTCTTTGGTACCACCAGAAAAGTCACTGATTGGTAAGTTTTAAAAAAGAAAGAAAACGACTGTTTTTTTTTAAAAATGACAATTCTGATTCGGCCAGATTTTAATAGTATTTCATATGTTAATAAAAATAATATAAGTAAGCTAAAAAACCAATTTTAGCTTGAGTGGTACTATTAATTGTAAAAATGGCAGGTACTCTTAATTGTGTGATTAAAAATGGTGGTACCAAAAAACCCATATACGAAAAAAACGAATCATTTTATTTTGGCGGTTATCAACAATGTTGTTGAAAAAAAACTTGGACCATTGCCAAAAATATAGCCATAAGGCTATAGTTTCTCCCCAGATTTTAAGTAAAAAAAGCACAACTGGCAACGCCTTGTTCTTTAATTTTTTAATCTTTTGCCAGAGTGCACAAGGAAAACTAAACATCAGAATTAGCTGAAATTTTGCAGGGGTGATCATTTTTAAATGCTTAACAAAAATATCTGAAGGATTTTTCAAAATTCTAAATTATTTTTTATTCAAAATAAAAGCTCTGTTGCTGTCATCTACCCCAAAAGCCTCAAAATCATTGCGGTTTAGAACAAATCCGATTTACAAAAAAAATAGAGAAATACTCGCAATTTCCTCTGGATTACATTTTTCCTTTTTATATTTCCTTGCTTTAGCGAAAATAAAAACTAAGTTTCCTTTTTTCTAAAAGCCTGTGCACTCCGGAAAAGAAAACCGATCAATCAATCACACTTCATTGAATTTGGGAGACACACGAATTTCAAGTGTTGGCCGATAGATCGCAGAATTTATACGATTCCATGATAGCTGCAGTGTTTTGTCAACAAACTTTAAATCGGGCCGCAGTGGGACAGAAGGGTATTTTTACGTTTTCTGACAGAAAACCATTCGAGGTTATGGTTATCTTTCAAAAATGTGTTTTCAAAAACATTGTTGTCGCCCTCCGAAAAAGCCCAAGCACTGCGCGGGTATTACCCCGAGTCTATCAAAGAACCAAGAGAACTTTACTGGCTCGCTGGGATTACTAGGAATTCGCATAGGAACATTCGGCGCCCATAACCCCACATAATTTTGTTTTTATCTTGATTAAACCATTTTTTTTTAATTTAAATTATTGCGGCATAGTTATGTGCAAGTGTACTAGTGAAATCTTGGAGTGTAAAGGATAGATTTTAGAACCTCAGTTTCAAAAACACACGGATACTTGAGTACTAACGAAAAAGGTCAGTAAAGCTCCATTTAGAGGTTGGAAAGACTCTTGCTAGATGTTGACGCTCCTGTTTAAAAAGCATACGATTATTTCGTCTAGCTCCAGTAGCCAATTTTTAAATCTGTTGTTGGTATCATCTAGCAGGAGTGTTTCCAATTCAATTATAAATGCACCTGTAAATGCAACCTTAAACATTACACCCAGTTACTTTAATACGTAGTTGGGTAGCGTTTTTAGCAGGTAATTCTGCAATAAATGGTTTTGTTTTATTTTAGTATTTTACTTGTTTTTTTAGCGGGGCAGTACGCGAAAAGTCAAAATAAATAACCTAACCCCAAATTTTTGACCCGGTGCTAAAAAATCTCTGGTGTCCCACTGTGAATAAATATAAATAAAGTATCCGTGTTGCCATTGAAAACAAATTCAATGACGTAAAATTTTGCAAAAAAATCAGGTCGACATAGTTAAATTGATTTTCCGTACAGTGTTGCTAAAAAAAATTCCCCAGATTGTAACTACGACCTTAAAACACGATAACTTTAAAGCTCTATATCTCAGAAAGTAATCCTGCTCCCTATCTCGTTTTTTTTATGTTTGTGCTTTGCTCATCGAGTAATACAACACATAAAAAATTATGACATTTAACCGAAAATGTAATTGGTGCAGGGTTCTCATATATTGTCAATTTAACAAAAGCAATTAAATAGCACACATTTATTATTGAATCTTAGCCCTGCCTTTTGAAAGTAGCCACTGCGGCATCACTCGGAATAGTCCAGCAGTAGTCGGCTAAGACCTTACAGTTCCATTTTCCCTGATACCTTCTTTCCATGTTTAAAATATCTTGGTGGTAGCTCTCACCGTGCTCGTCACTTAGAGCCACAAAATTTTCCGAAAAGTTATGCAGATAAGAATCCAAGAAATTAATTTTTAATGACATGTTACATCCTAGGTTTTGGTAACACGAAAGAAGTTAAAGAAAGAAGTTAAAAAACCTCCAAATCAGTTACTTCAACCGAAAAGAAACTAAAAAACAAAAATTTTGGGTGGAAATAACGAAAATTCAAACTTGTATGAGCATTCCACAAGGAGCACACAAAGGACCAAAGCGAAAAAAGAAATGATTAAAACGATTTTTTGCCTTGGGTAACCAGCGTAGGCTCATCAGTGGTTCCACTGGTCACCCGCCCCATACATCATTAAACACCATCATACACTTTGATTTCCAACTTTGAATCACTCACAAATAGGCATCGTTCTGAAATGGTACTTATCCAAGTTACCCCATACGAATTCGACCTGGCGTGTTAATATTTTCAATAGGATTATGCTCCTAAGACAATTAAAACAAAGAAAGAAGTTAAAGAACCTCCAAATCAGTTACTTCAAGCGAAAAGACACTAAAAAAAAAAGATCAAAAGATCTTGGGTGGAAATAACGAAAATTCAAACTTGGATGAGCATCCCACAAGGAACACACAAAGGACCAAAGCGGAAAGAAAAATGATTAAACGATGTTTCGCTTTAGGTAACCAGCGCGAGCTCGTCAGTGGTTCCACTGGTCACCCTCCCCATACATCATTAAACACCATCATACAATTTGATTTCCAACTTTGAATCACTTACAAATACGCATCGTTCGCACTGGTACTTATCCAAGTTACCTGATACGGATTCGTATGATGGTGTTTAATGATATATGGGGAGGGTGACCAGTGGAACAACTGACGAGCTCACGTACCCAGAGCGAAACATCGTTTAATCATTTCTTGTTTCGCTTTGGTCCTTTGTGTGTTCCTTGTGGGATGCTCATCCAGGATTGAATTTTCGTTATTTCCACCCAAGATCTTTTGATCTCATGTTTTTTTTTTGTACAAAAGAAGTTGTTCCAACCATTTTAAATGCATTCCAAGCGTCTTTTTCATTGCCTTGAAGCATGGAATCGAATTGCGCATCTCCGAAAAGTTTCCTAATCTAGGGACCCACAAATATTCATTCCCTCTTTAATTTTAGAGTCACTCTCCATAAGTCATAATTTTATATTAAGGGGCGGTAGTAAAATCTTTTCTGGCTCAAAAAACTCTCTTGGTAGCCAAATTTTCTTTTTATAGTGATATATGAAAATGTAACTAACAATTTAGGATTTATGTTGTAAGTATTTACTTAAACATCTTATGAAGTATAATTGGTATAATAAATCCAGGTGTTTCCCATTGAATGGTCGAATTTTTCCATACATTAAGGGCAGATAGGTAATTATCCTAATTAGCATGGACCTATGAAACCGGAGCTACCTGAGACCTTTGCAAGACAGATTGTTAATTAGTAGATTTTGCTATTTAGGTCTATAGCCCAGTCATTAGAGATTAAAAAAGACCAACCATCAGCTTGTAAAAGGTGGGGTAGTAGGGATTCTGACATATGTTGTTCAGAATGAGCACCTAAAAAAAAATTGAGTTTTCGACCTTGAGTGTGAATATTTTTTTTTTCAATAACACGAAAACTATAAACTTTAGGAGAAAAACTCTTATTAGAAACAAAGTTATGATTGTTTTCCACAAACCAAAACTACACTTTTTTGCACTCGACGCGCGTTTCGCTAACAACGTTAGCATCATCAGGAGACGATAAACAATGAACTAAATTAATCTACGCTCTATCTTATATACAATCCTTTAGTGGGCGGAGATAAGACTAATAATTTGTGATTGATCATGATTTTTAATCCTATCTCCCGTCAACCAAAGAATAAAGTGTATTAAACGGGATGGGTCCTCTATCTTTATTTAAACTATTTCTGGATTTAATGATTTCCATACTTTCATATGCATTCAAAAATCTTTTGTTTGGTACACTTTTTAGAAGTTTTAGGTTGTCTAATATGAATCTATGATTGTTTTCAAAAGCATGCTCGGCCACACTTGACTGTTCTGTTCTTCCGTATTTTAAGTGTGCTAAGTGTTCTTTAAAACATGTTTGAATAGAGCGTCTCGTTTGGCCAACATATTTTTTGTCACAATCCATGCAACTAATTTCGTAAATTCCACTTTTTTCTAGAACCGTAGTTTTATCCTTGGGATTTCCTAGTAAGCTTCTTATTGTGTTACCGGATTGATATACTAATTTAAGACCGGTGTTATTAAATACTTTTGGTAATCCTTTCGTATAATTAGGATTATAAGGAATTGATACAAATTTTGAGTCGCAGGTATCTTTTCGTCTGATAAAAGTGGAATTTTCTAATGTTTTCCATTTTCATACCTTTAGGACTGGAATAAAAATTGTTTTTTCTCGACTTTAATACCAAACTGATGAGAGACACCGTAAAAATGTTTTTCGGCTTTTTATTTTGTAACCATTGTCCTTACGCACTGTTTACAGGCTGGGGACTGAGATACATGCAAATGCCTAACCTAAAGCGTTCATACACGGCCAGAGAAATCGACTGAGATATTTCCGTAGAAACTTTATGAACCCGGGTTTTGCACTTTGATTCGAAATCAAAAAGGAGGAACAGTCAGATGTGGGGCCGTGCACAAATTATGTAATGTATTGTAACGGTTTGGCACGCCACTCCCCTAATATTACGTAACGATTTCAAGACCACTACCCCCCCCCCCAAAAAAAAAACTTTTTACTTATTTTCATTCCAAATTTTCTTAGTTTCACACAAATGCAAACGCTGTCGAAAACCCCCCTCCCCCCTACGTAACGTTTTGTAACCCCCTTCCCCCCTATGACCATTACGTAATTTGTGCACGGCCCCTGTAGTCCCAATGGAGGAGGGCGAGAAAATCGATATTTTTTTCGCGCGGCGCGGCGCCCTTTATCTTCTCACTCGAAACCAAGATCCCCAGTTTTAGGAAAACTGATCCCGTCTCTGTTTCTAAATTTTTTCGAATAAAAGTAGAGTATGACCATGGGGGAAATAATTTTTTTCTATGGTATGAAGAAAATTTCGAGAAAGTTGAAGAAAAAAATAAAAAAAGTGGCAGAGCTTAGGTTTTTCGTAAAAAAAAAGTTTTTTGTAAAGAAACAGAGCAAAATAAATCTTTTCCCCCCTTTTTGGGTGTTACAAATATTGGCAGCCCCTTATTTTTCGCTTTTACCCTCCCGCTAGTTTTGAAGGATTGGTTCGCTACATGTTTCGAGATCATGTCATAAAACACCTCAAAAATATCAAATGTAGTGTAGGGCCAGCTTTATTTAAAATCAATAATATCGCAAGCAAAAACAGCGCCGTTTATTGATTTCTTTGGCTCCTAGTGCTAGCTGCATGGTTTGGCCGTTTCCGGATAGATGTCACTAGTAGAACAGAATGGAAAGAAATTTAATTAAAAGCGAAGATATTTCTTCTCGAGTATACGGCATTTTAAAAACACAAAATTTACGAAACTGAAGCGACTCGAAAGGAAACAAAAATGCAATGCCTGTGAATACCAGTTGTGACCGCCATCTAGCGGAATTTGCAGACATCTTGTCAACGGTTATTATTGCAACTATGATTTATGCTCACAATGAAAGAGTGCCGACAATTTTTTCTCATGAAAGCAGTCCGGAGATAATAACAAACTGGCACCATTGCTCAATATACCTGTTTCTTTTGTGCACGCAGAACTTTCTATGCCATTTCTGTTTGATTTATTGAAATCCTGTCCCTAAGGAAAATCTTAGGAACCCTGTATTAATGTATATATAAGATATAATATACTTATAATATATATTATATATAATATTACATTTATATACATTAAACGTGTGATATATGTTAGTAAAATAGATAATTTTTGTCGCGCACAAACACACACACAGTGTACAAAAGCTTTTTTGGTATAAATTTCTTCAATGATGTTCGGGCAGCAAAAGATTTTTATGACGATTGTTGTAATTATAGTCGTTTCTTTCCTTGGAAAAGTAATTTGGATTTTTTTTAAACGTATACATACACTTCCAAAATAAAGAGGGCGACAACAGTAAGAATTCCAATTTTTTTTAAAATGAGCTTCTCCAGCTTTCACGATATTTTAATCTAGCAATGATTCTTACTGCATATTCTGTAGCAGTAACATCCTGCCCACATCTGCACAATTACCCCAGTTGGGAATAGCATGTTATTATTTTAGTTGGGAATGAATGTTGGCCTAGTAGAGCAAGAGTTAAAGGTATAAAATATGACGGATAGTCAACCCTGGCCATTTTTTGAGAATATGTGCATTTTCTCCTCCTGAATACGAAATGGATAATCCTGTACCTCAAAATTGTGGATAAGTGCTCGGCACACCAATCCAAAGGTGGGCAATTTTAGAGGGGGTAGAGTAACCCCCACCATTTTCACATATATGCTGTAGTAGTACCTCCAGACCAAAAATCAACCGGTGTGCCGGACCTAGAATGACATTTTACAACATCCGTGATGTGGGTTAGAAGCCTTTTAAAAAACTATAAAACTTTTTTATTTAAACTCTTTTTCTATCATCAATAATAAAGGCGCTAACCAGGGGTTAAAAATATAGTGAATTACCCTGTACCAGCCCTGTCTAACAAACTTGAGGAAAAAATAAAATGTGTTAATCTTATGCACGTTACCCACATCACGCAGCGCCCTTTTTTATCACATGTCGTGTCGAATAAGTCATGACTAACCTAAAAAATTGTAGTTTTTCATAAAAATAAACATTATATTGTGTATGCAGTGGCGATCTCAGGGGGAGGGCAGGGGGGGCGATCGCCCCCCCCCCTTTGCTCCAGAAAAAAGTAGATAACAAAGATGCTGGTGTTAACCTTAAAGCCTTTGGAGAAAAAACGAGAAAAGCAGGGTTGGAAAAAACACGGGTTTTTATATAAAACCCAACCCACTGGGCTTTTTTAGGTTTTATAAATGGGTTTTATTGGGTTTTTTATGGTTTAATTTTTATATTATATACAGATTGTAGTTCTTCTTTAAAATTAGGACTTATTCTCGTGATCGTTTATCAACTATAAAATACGATATACAAATAGGTGGAATACAGAAATCGACAGTTTGTTTGTTTGTTAATAAATCAAAGCAGTTTGTGTTTAGTTTGACCAGCGCTTTATGCGGATGCGATGTTCGTGTCATATTTTTTAAATGTAAACAAACCTAAAGAAAAAATTATTTTTGGAGTTTGTGTATTTACTGCACTGTAAGTACCTGCTTACTTAGTATGATATGATAGTATACGATTTCAGTTTTCGTTTTTCTCAAGGTTGTTAAATATAAACCATTTTTTTAAAAACGAAAATGCCTAAGAGTAGCGGTAAAGAGAGTGCTTCAGAATGGACTCAGGTTTTAGAACCCAGTAATAAAAGTAGAGTTTGCGAATACTGAACCAGAATCGTTTTTTTTATAATTTACATTGTTGCCCAGCTAGTGCACGGTCTTATTTGGAATAATAAAATAAGAAATTGTTTGGGATTAGAAAAAGCTTTGCAACACAAGTTTATGGAACCTTACGATTTATCTATTTTATTAATAATGAAAAAACCCACTTAAGTGGGTTTTACCCAAAAAACCCAGTGGGCTTTTTTGGGTTATCCACAGGGCAGCCAACCCTGCTTTAAAGACGTTCTATCTAGAATCCCTCCGTAGTATTTTGGGAAGGTTTGACCTTCAATTCTTCACACCAAGAATAAACAAACGCGTGAAGTACTTACCGCAAAAACCACGATATTGGAAATATGGAACAGCATTATACAGACCGCTTCAAGCTACTGCGAACATAGGGCGGAAGAAGTCTAATTTGCCAGTGTACGTACATGCAGAGACACCGCACGCCTAACAGTGAAGCAACCAATACTCAGGCTTGCGATCACCACTTGCATGACTTTCCTTTGGTATTTAGTACGCCTCTAACCACGGTGCTGTGTGGAGCGTAGTCAATGAAACCGGAATTTGGTCAATAAATACGCAAATTTTTATAACGTAATTTTCTTATTTTTTGTCACTGATAAATAAGAGCGTTTTATTGTCATCTGCTCAGATTTATCAGTGACGACGTGTTACAATGAAAATAATAAGGAGAAACAAAATAAAAGCAAGTTCTCAAAATAAAATAATACATTCTAAAAACCAAAAAGATTCTCCCAGTCAAAAAAAAAATAAAGCAAATATTCGAAAAGTCCTCCTTGCTCGGCTAGACAATATCCGAGCCTACTATAAAAACCCTTTCTAACGTTTCCAAGCATGTTAGGGGTGATAATTTGAAAAGCTTCTTCAAAAACAGATAGAAGTCATTCGGAGCAAGATCGGGAGATCGAGCTGGCCATAAAATAGTTCCCAACAAGGCCAACATTGTGAGCGGAACAACCATCTTGTTGAAACCATGTTTCACCAAATCTTACACCTAACAACTGCCTAGCAGTTGGAATAATGTGCTGCTGCACTAGATCCAAGTATCTAGGACCATTCAAATTGTAATTGCCGTTAATAAAAAATGGCCCAATTACGTGTTCCCCTATAATACCCCCCCCAAACATTTAGTTTTTGGGGATACTGTGTTCTTACGTCAAAATACAAATGCAAATTTTCCCTCGACCAATATCGAACGTGTGTTGGGTTATGACGATTTGACCATTTGACCATCTGCACTTTTTCGGCAACTTCGTAGACATCCATTTTTGGTTTTAAAAATGTATTATTTCAATTAAGAACTTACCCATCTGTTTCTCGAGCAAGGCAGAAATAAAACAAAATAATAAAAACAAAATGAATTTCCAAAAGATAACACTGCAGCGTGCTTCGAATCCACCTCGGTCGTACGGCACGGAGAGTAAATTGGACTTGATTCCCCCTATGTTCGCAGTAGCTTGAAGCGGTCTGTAGAGTTTCTACTTATAAACAAGTTTTAGACAAAATCATTTTGGACATAAAAAAGTATTTTTGACCTGAACATATTCATACCAAGTTTTATACAAGGTGAAGCCAAAATCAAGGCAAAATTAACTAAAGTCGTTTCCTAAATACTATAAACTGTGTGATTAATCCAAAACACAAATTCTTGAACTTTTATTAGGAGAAGTCAGTATTTGGAAACGATATTGTTCAGAAGTAGGCAAAAGCTTAAATCAAAACATACTGACAACATTTTCGAAGCAGTAAAAAGTGTGGCGATATTTTTCAAAAGTAGGGCATAAATTGCGACGCTATAACACCTTTAATATTTACGGTATTAGTTTAATTTTGTGTTAAAAGTGGCATTTGTAGTGTCATTTTCTTAAAAAAATTTTCGCCTGCTGCGCTTTGAAACCACTGATATATTTTTATTTAATTACTTTAATTTTAAATAAGAAAATTTAGTTTTTATTGCAATTTTCTTAAAAAATTTTTGGCGCATTTAAACATTTTTTAAAATAAAAAATGTATGAAATAAACAACTTAAAATCTGAGTAGCCCCCCCTCCTAGATTTGAGGCCAAATCGGCGTTTGTAGTTACTAAGTTTTGTTTGTATATATGTTCCTCATAAAAGCTATGCTTCTATCCTAGTTTTTCTTTCGTATCGAAACCGCCCCCCCCCCTTTTCAAATGGCTGGGAGCGCCACTGGTGTATGTGACTTTTTGCGTTCTTGTAGAATTAAATTTTAAGATTTTGAAACAAACTTAAACTTTTAAAAGATTCCTAATCTAAAAGCGCTTTTATATAAGGACGGTTTTAAATAAAATTGGTTTCTCCGAGGGTTTATACGTCCTTCATTAATAGTGGCATAGTCAAGGGGGGGGGGTTTGGAGATTAAAACTCCCCTAGGAGGTCCAACCCAATCTACAATAAATTATTCATGATCAAATAATTGTTACAACTTTAGTTTAATTCTTTATCACAATATTGGCGCTATACCAACATTACATATTGTTACAATTTTCTTTAATTTAAAAAAAAAATTTTGTCAACAACGTTTGAAACGCGTAAAAAATACCTTTTTAGTGTCATTTTTTTAAATTTTTGCCTGCGGCGCATTTAAGGGTTAATTGTTAAAATAATCTGCAAATGAGACAAGATGAGGCTTGCTTTTAAAAATAAGTATATTTGTTTTGTATACACTAACTCAACACCTATTAAACCGCCCCTCTCCCCTCCCTTTAGTTTAAGAGGTCAAGCAATAAAAATCTGCCATAGGTAGGTAGTTGATTTTTATTAAATGTTGAACTCCCCCCCCCAGAGTCGATTTCTGGCTACGCCACTATCATAAAATTAGATAAGTCAGTTTAAAGAAAAAACAAATTAAACAACTTAGATAGCAACAGATTTTTCGGAAAACCAGGATTGACTATTTCTTTATGTTCGAAATCGCTTTAAAATAAAATCGATTTAGTGCTTAAATCTGTTTTAGTGGTGTTTATACGACATCATTTTTAAACCGTCCTTACATAAAAGTGCTTTAAGAGGCCCGTGTAAACCAAGTAATTGTTACTTTTTACGCAAACAACGGAAACTCTGAGCAGTAAATATGCCTTTATTGGAAAATATACCCAGAACCATTTATAACTTAAAAAGAAATAATGTCAAATACCAGAAAAACAAAATTTAGAATTTTTGTGTTCCACAAGAAATACGAAAATTGGAAATTAAATATTTACGGAAAAGTTTGAGGGTAGACTCAGGAGTTTCTTTTATCCATAATTTATTCTCATAAGGCAACGCAGGGATTCGTACGAACTGTAGGACAGTTAGAAATTTATAGCGCTTTCGGTTTATGACTCTCAGATCGATCCAGAGTAGAGTAGTGACGTCACGAATCTACCCGCGGGTGCTCTGAATCCCAACCGAATTTTTTATTTATAAGGGAAATTTTGAAACGCTTAAAATTTTGACAACTTTGACAGCCGTTGTGGTAGTGTTTAACAACCACTACCACGCATCGATTTTATCAGAGTTTTTGAAAAAAAAAAATTTAAGAGATGAGAAAAAACAAAAAATTGGGCTTAATTTTACAAAATAAGTGTTTTATACAAAGCGCTTCAGGCTACTGCGAACATAGGCCGGAATAAGTCCAATTTCCCAGTGTACGTACATGCAGGGACACCGCACACCTATCAGTGGAGCAACCAACACTCAGGCTTGCGATCACCGTTCGCGGCTTGCGTTCAGTACGTCTCTAACCACGGTGCCATGTGGAGCGTAGTCAATGAAACCAGACTATGTTGGGAATTTGGAACCTTTGGTTGCACTAAAACAAAGATATGATTGTTTTCCACAAACCAAAACTACACTTTTTTGCACTCGACGTGCTTTTCGCTAACAACGTTAGGATCATCAGGAGACGATAAACAATCATCACAAACATTGTTTATCGTCTCCTGATGATGCTAACGTTGTTAGCGAAACGCGCGTCAAGTGCAAAAAAGTGTAGTTTTGGTTTGTGGAAAACAATCATATCTTTGTTTTAATGAAACCAGAATTTGGTCGATAAATACGCAAATTTTTATAACATAATTTTCTTGTTTTTTTGTCACTGATAAATTAGAACGTTTTATTTTTAACTGCTCAGATTCACTAAAAACGTGTTGCAATCAAAGAAATTAAAATAATTTAATTTCTTTGGTTACAATGAAAATAATAAGGGGAAACAAAATAAAAGCAAGTTCTCAAAAGAAAATAATACATTCTAAAAACCAAAAAGATTCTCCCAAAAAAAATAGAGCAATTGTTCGAAAAGTCCTCCTTGCTCGGCTAGACAATATCCGAGCCTATAATAAAAACCCCTTCTAAAGGCGCATTTACACAGACAAACTTTCCTTTGATGTTGAAATGCCGACAAACATTTACACGAGCCTCTTGAGCAAAATGTTCAAAGAAATGTTCGAGCAAAATCTCGTACAAAAAAACACACGTAAATTTTGGAGAGAATGTTGAGCAAAATTTGTTTGAAGAATTGGGGGTATAAAAATTTCTTTACAAATTCAAAATATATAATGTTATCGGAATTCATTGAACTTAACTGAAAATAGAAAAACAAAATTTTGAAATAAGGTATTTTTAATCGAGTACTTTCCGACGGAAAAACGATTTGATGCCGAAATTTACATTTTACCTCATAAGCAACTTCGATTGATCTGATTTTTATAGGGGATATGCCAGTATACTTGTAACTTTTTTGGGGTTGTAAAAAAAACGGGAATAAAAAAAATAATAATTGGCACTTATTTATTGCTGTTGCCTGTCAAATATAATGATAAAAATTTACGTTTAAAAGACTTTTTATTTTACTTCCCAGTTTAGTCTTTTACAATAATAATTAAGTCAAATTAAAAAACCTATATACATTTTATTAAATCTCAAATATATGAACAAAAGCACGTTCGGTTTAAATAATACACGTTTATTACCTACTTTTACAAACCTACGATCCCGACCCTTGTCTAAAAAAATATAATTTAGCAGTAATGGACTAGACTTCTGAATCGGCATGTTGTACCTTTGCATATTGTTTGTTCAGTGTCAGTAATCGACCTTGATTGTTACATTAAATTGACAGTAAATATCTATCTTCAGCATTTTCATGAACTTTTTGCTTTTTTAAGCAACCGTTGGGGCCTTAAACTAACTAGGTAAATCTGGTGTGAGGAATGAAAAAAAAAACAATCAAAGCTAAGGGTAAAGTAAAGTTACAAAAATATGTTTAAAAAAAAATCCCCTCCCCACCAATCCTCATAGTCGTGAGGCGCGGATTACCTCTTAAAAGTGCAGTTTTTGAGTTTTTTGCCGATATTTGAAACTCAAAATTTTTTTGGAAAAGAAAAGTTTTCCTGGGTTGTTTTTTGAATTTAAGAAAAAACCCTTGGAAATAAAAAAAACTTTCAAGAAAATCCCAAAAAACCCTACAGGCAAAAAAATCCGGGAAAAACCCTAAGAAAAAAATGTTATAAGTAACCCTAATCCATGTGACAAAACTGATAGCCAAGAATAATGTTTCGCTTGCCGCCGGCTTTTTTTTACAAAAATTTAAAATAAAAGTTGGTGTTCCATTTTTTTAAAGAATTGAAATCACTGATCACTGATGTAAAATTTTATTTATTCTCATCTTTAAAAATATGTTTCCAAAACAGATGGCAATAATTTGCTCCAAAATTTACCCGAACAAAATGTTCAAAGAAAAGCTCACAAAAATGTTCAGGTAAAAATTTTTAGATCTTTTGCACGAGCTTTTGTTTGAGCATGTTCGTCTGTGTAATTGCGCCTTAACGTTTCCAAACATGTTAGGGGTGATACTTTGAAAAGCTTCTTCAATTTTAATCCGAAGTTCTTCCCAATTATTAGCCCTTTCATGCCCGTAAACTTTATTTTTTATGTAACTCCACAGATAGAAGTCATTAGGAGCAATATCGGGTGATCAAGCTGGCCATAAAATAGTTCCTCCGTGTACTTATAGGCCAACATTGTCAGCAGGACAACCATCTTGTTGAAACCATGTTTCACCAAATCTAACACCTAACAACTGCCTAGCAGTTGGAATAATATGCTGCTGCAGTAGATCCAAGTATCTAGGACCATTCAAATTTCCGTCAATAAAAAATGGCCCAATTACGTGTTCCCCTACAATACCCCCCAAACATTTCCATCATTGTTTCGCAAAATTCCATACGACGATAGTTGTCCTCCGGAAAAATTTGATGCGTTTTTGACGCTTTGTAAGAATGATAACCATTCTTTTTGAGAACACGTAAGACAGTGGCTGAAGACGTATCAACTGCTTCGGCAATTTGGTGGCTAGTTAACTTTCGATTTTCCTCCACTGCAGCGCAAATCATCACATCTCGTACTTCCTGCTCGTAATTCAAAACAGTGGGTTTTATATGGTTTTTTGGCGCTACACAACCTATGAATCGTTGATAAACTAGGTTCTGGGCGATTTACAAAATTCTCCAAAAAAAGTTCTTAAACAAGTCTTAATGGTCTGCCTTGATAGTACCATTTTACCCTCTGCACTTTTTCAGCAACTTCCCAGACATCCATTTTTAAAAATTGTCTAAAATTAACTAGAAAAATAACCACAACCACAACGATTCATAGCTTACGGCAGTGGTATTGGTTAATTACCACAACGAAATGACGTTTAGCTATTGCGCAGAAGTAGTAATTACCACAACCACTACGAAGTGTCACATAAGCGTTCCAAAATATCCCTATTTATTTCAGTTTCAATATTTTTCCACAAAGAGAAAACAGAACAGAATGTGAATTAAAAAAGTAAAAGTAGTCTAGTCGTTTGTACCTAGCCTTCAAAGTTATTTTTGCTTACTTGGTCCTCAGTATAATCGGGGATCACTTCAGACACACACTTGCGTATTTTGACCCGGTTTTAGGGCCTACGGAGGAAGTAGAAGAATTGAGGAACAATTCTTCAATTTCAATAAACAAATTCTTCAATTTCAATAAACTTTCGTTTTAGATCCATTTTTTTCTGTTTTTACCCACAAAAAAGTTTATAAACAGCAAAAAATAAGATAAAAATGTTGTTAAAAAAGTGGGGTTATGACATTTTTTTTCTCTAAATCCTCTACTCTCGCGATTTTGCGCAGAAAGATCGAACATCCAAATCCTTTTCGGATCGATCTTGGAATACGAGAGCGAGAGAGTGGTTTTAGAGTAATAAACGAAAGCAATATTAGTCGTTTCTGGAAAACCCACGCACTAATAAACATAACTGAACCTTTTCTCGATTCTGTTTGGAATTCCTTATCTTTTATACTTTCTCGCAGTGGCGTACTCAAGAGGAACGCTTAGAGGCACAAGGACCCTCCTTCATGTTTTATTGAATTCACTGGGGAACAGCAAAAATGTTTCCTAGACCAAAATTGCAAAATCTTACTTATTTTGTTGTACTAATTAATAATTTCTTGCAAGTCTCAGTTAGCTCCATGCTAATTATGATAATTACCTATCTGCTCTTAATTTATATGTATTTATATATTGTTTAATTCAGTGGCGTAGCAAGGGGAGGGTTTTTTTTTTTTAAATGTAGGTATGCGTATTTATTAGCTCTGTAGTTTTGAAAAAAATAACTAAAATATGACTGCCCTTAGGTTTTTAGTAGGCTGGCATGGATACATCAGCCTTTAAGCCGCTCCAAGGGGCTTGGAGGGCTCAAGCCTTCCTCCAACCCTAAAAATTATGTTTAAAAAAATCAAAAACTTTCAGTTAATTAACAAGGTTAAATTGCGAAGTTTTTCGCTTACGGTGCTCGCTAATCCATTCCACAGTTGAAATTTAAGACGGTTTTAGTTAAATCGAAAACGCGTCAAAAATGACACTGCTGGTATAATTTTCTACAAATTTTTGGATGCGGTGCTGTACGCATAGGCATAGTTATTTAAATAAAAAAAGAACAGTGATTAATTTGACGAGAATATGCGCCTCGATCCTTGCTGTATCCGTCCCTCGTTTTGAGGTTTAATCCTAACTTTCTGAAGTGATACATCGAATAATCAAATTAAGCCTGTACCAATGGCTACTTAGTAACCACTGCCTGTACGGATTTGTATGCACCTAATCATGAAATTGGAGACATTAAATACCACCTAATTCGGAATTTACAGTCACGTACAAAATAAATTACTACCGCGCTGGGTTTTTGGTTTATTTCTTTTTATTAGGTATATAGTTTCTACAAAAGTGCCAGCTTGGATCTTTTAAGGCACCGGCGCGCGGCGTACGCATGGGGAGCTTAGGGGTTTCCCCCTCAGGAACAATTTATGCGTACGCCACTGTTTTAGGCATCTTAGATTTAACGTTAAATCGTTTTCTCCAGAGCTACTGAAAAACAACTTCTAAATAACATAATAATCTGACACTATTTTTTAAAATAACCCCCCCCCCTCAGGAACAATTTATGCGTACGCCACTGTTTTAGGCATGTTAGATTTAACGTTAAATCGTTTCCCCCAGAGCTACTGAAAAACAACTTCTAAATAACATAATAATCTGACACTATTTTGTTACTCAAGCCCCCCCCCCCCTTTAACGTTAAATCGTTTCCAGAGTTACTTATCAGCGTATTCTCCAGTTATGAATCGTAGGCTATTTAAAAAATAAACGTATTATTTTGTTTTGCATGCGACTGTACAACTTGCCATTTTAATTTCGTCATCGGTCAATTCTCCAATCAGCCCTGAAGTGCATGGGGATGCTCAAAATGTATTTCCGTATTATGTTTTAATCTCTTTGATTTTAAAAGAATGTCAAATTTTACAACCTAGAGAGGGGGTAATTCCCCCCTATAGTCTTGATTCTAGGGAGAGGTGATCAAAATTTAAGGTATTAAAAAGCCATTTTTTACACAGTTTTAGAGCTTTCGAAAAAAATTGCACAACACCCACAGAAATGTAAAATGTTTGCGGTACATTTCGAACAAAAATTTCCAATTTAGCAGCCCGATCCAACCGTCTAAAAAATATGTTATAAAGTATTTTCCCTTTTCTTGCACTTGCAACGCCACTGATAAATAAATAATAAATAAATAAAATGACAAATTTTAGACTGTTAAAACACGTTTAAATAAAGTGTTTTCCTACGTCCACACACGAAAGTAACCAAATCTGCACTCTATAGCGCCTCAGAAAGTTTTATATTTCACACGCATATCAATTTTATTTTCATCTCTAGAGACGAAAATGTTTCCTTCTCTAGTGACGATAAAGAATTACAGCAAACCATCCAAACAATGCAGGTATCTAGTAGGCCATGATTTGTAGAAGCGTCGGCAATAGACCGAAACCATTTTCGTCGTTATGAAGAAAATACTTTCTCCCTTGAGATGAAAATGAAAAAATTTTTAGTGCGGTTTTTAATCCTAGAATTAATTTTAAGGCCCTGATGAAGCCGGCCCTTATGAAACTAAACTACGAGCGGAACAAACACACATCGCGTAAATAAAATCGCTCAAAACCTGCTCAAAAAAGAGGAGCTTTATTGTTGATGAAAGTTGAGCACTTATTTTGATGGATTGTTTGCCCACATCCAACATGTATCCAAAGATAAAATGTTTGCTTTTCCACTTAAGCGAAGCGAGGAGCAAAATTGACGAATCGATTGCCAATAATTAAACAAACCGCAATGAGTCGAAAGTAATCGTGGTAAAAAAATGGGATTTGGTTCAAGCGTAGAATGAAGGGAAGGGGGAAGATAGGGGACGGTGAACTTTCCGCAATTTTACACCTGAATAACCACCTATAACCATTTTGAGATGCCCCTCGACAATAGTTCTCTCTTTTTCTCTTTTAGTAAAGGCTGGTTTATCAATCAAGGGTTAACTCGCAGAGTTTGCTGACCCTGGGTCAACTCTAACTCTGGGTTAACTCCCGACTTAAGTAGAAAAGTGTTTATCCAATTTTTTTTAACTCAGGGCTGGTAAACTCTGCCAGCTCACTTTTGTTACTTTTTCTGCTCATAACCTTACTTTTTTCTGTTATTTTTTCGTTTTTTTTTTCATAGACAAAAAGTTTACGTTAATAGTAGTTTTAACAACTAGTGGCTAAAACAGTGCTATTTTACAAGCGTTGGTTTAAATAACGAGCCCAGCGAGGTATTTAAAAACGCTAGTAAAAAAAGCACAGCTTAGCCGCGAGTTGTTAACACTATTTTTTTAATACCTTTATTAAAAAATCCAAGAAAAACAGAAAAATACTTTTAAAAATCTCGAACGAAGAGAACTTTTCGTAACACAACACTATAAATCAAGGCGGCTGGTAAATGAAATAACAATCGTTTCCATAGCGATATGCCTTTTACTCGGTGATGTTCATTGTTGCGACATTTTTTTCTTTGACAGTTTGATATTTTGACGATGTTTTTAAATTATTTTTTTCGAAAATACTTGATGAAAACTGGCGAAAATGGCTTAGTTTTTAGACAAGGATAATTAGATTTTTTCAATATTACTATTTTCCGCTATTTCTCTTTAACTTTGGGTAAAAAATGGACAGAACTCTTTTTTTGCAACCGTGATAAAAAAAAAGTTTTTTTTGCCTCGGTAACCAAAATAGCCATGCTTTAGTTATCTGAAGACAGTTACTAAAATCATGTTTTTTATGAAGGTATTACAAAAAAATCTTTAGCTATTTTGTGGGAGATTTCGCAAACAAGAGTAAAAATGTCTGAAAAAAGGGGTCAAAATTTTACCAAAAAAGACCTCCAAACTTTAAATCAAATTTGTAAAAAGTAGAGAAAAAATGATAGTGCAAGAAAACGTATCGGAATTTATCGGTTTTTTTCTACTACCATTTTCTGTAAAAAAATGTTAAAAAAAAACTTAAAATATATACTTGAGTATATTTTTAACAAAACAAATGTGACAAAATAACGAAAAATGATGAATAGTACGGTATCTCTACATATCATGAGATCTTCAGGTTAGAGGGAGGAAAAGTGAACAAAACTCCTGGCAGGAGGCAAAGTAAACGACACTCCCTAGGGAGAAAAAGTGCCATGATTTATGAACATTATAAATAAATGATATAGAGAGGTAGTGATTATTTGTGAAAGTGCCCTAAGAGAGAAAAAGACATAGATACGACAACAGTAGTGGAGGGGGCAGGAACCCGTTTCTGTATTTGATACTCCCATTCTCAAATTTGACATTCATAATTTGACAATTATGTCAAAATATGAGACTTTAAAGGGTGGATTAAAATAACGCATAACACTCCTTGGTAAAGCCATGACGGTAATTTAAGGCTTAAAATATTTTAGCATAATTTAAGGGTTAGCGATTTTGTTCAAGCAATTTTTACTATTTTCTTCACATGTTTATGCCATGATTTTGCTCACATTTTAAAGCATTCTTTGCAAACTTTCGATTTCTAGAATAAAACACTCAAATTTTTCAAGTTTTCACTGTTTCTTAGGCGTTCAAAAAAAGTACTGCTAAAAATATTTTTACTCTGCTAAAGTGAAAAATACTTAAGGTTGTTGAAGAAAAACAGCAGGCTATAAAAAAGTATTATAGAGAAAGATGGAAATAATTTAAGGCAATTGTTTAATAAAAATTTCTGTTTTGTCATCTGTCTGTCGACTTTTGTGGTGTCGAGTATATGATATTTATTTTGCCATTTTTATCCAAAAAACGGCAAAAATTGAAATTTAAGTAAGACATAAGGTGGTTTAAATTTACAAAAAAACGTGTCCCACTATAACTTTATTTATTTATATTTAACAGGTATTTAACTAAATTATTTTAAGGTTCATCATGGCTCTATACCATAAGAGAAGAGGTGTCAAATATAGAAAAAAGTACTGTCTGTGTAATGGTGTTTGTTTGAACATTCTATTACAGGATTATTAGTACAAAGCTTTTTTTCAGAAGGGACAACCCTGTATTCTTTTGTTCCTAAAAATAGTCACTTAAGCCTTTATCTCTCTAAATTCAAACAACCCAGACATTTAAATCCGCTGGGGCCTAATTCTAGAATTTCAAAAGAAGGAACGATCCATCAAGAACAGGGATCAATCCCGGGAAATGATCCCATCCCCCGAAAAAAAACAAGCTTTTTCTTGGCAGCTGTTCTAAATTTTAGGTTAAAAACGATACAATTTACGCCCATGCCTATCTGAGAAATGGGACCGATCCCCGGCTTTGGACTCGGGGAGCGCGAACACTTATAGCATGCGATGCACTGCACCGGTGCGTTCCGAGGGCGATATTCGTATTCCATTTGGTGGCATTGCTCCAGTTTTGACATTCTATTTAAAAACGAGTGCAGTTTTCATAAAACTCATTCAATATCAAACACGGAATTCGTAAAACCCACGAAAGTAAAAACCAAAGTGGAATGTTAATAACCCCTGAGAAATTTCACAAAAATGACCGCCTTATGCAGGTGACAGTTATGAGCCTAAAAGAACGTAGTCACATCAATCGAATCGATTTGACATTCTTTTTTGTTTTTGGTGTGTCTTTTCCACAATCAGTAATTGGTATTTTTTACCATGATTTTTCATAATATATTAAAATTTTGTTTTTTTTTAAATTTTTGTTAATAGAAAAAGTAAAGTTATATCATTTAGATGGGTTTCAAGTCCCCCTGTAAACATGATATATATTTGCCTGCTTTTTTTATTAGCCACAAACTTGTTTGAACCAAAACAAAAGTTATTATGATTGTTACTCCGTTGTTTTTTTAGTTAAAATAAAGTGTTTTCGTTTTTGTGCGTGTTTTTGCTAAAAATATAGTGTTTTGATTTGTTCACTGCTGTTATACAACCGGAATGACTAGTTTTTTGCCTTCCATAAGTGATGTGCGATAACCCTTTTTATTATTAGCCTCAGAGTTAGGGGAATTTTGTCAATACCAACTTATTTAGGCTCACAAATGTCAAGTACATGTAGCGGTCATTTTATTTACAGGATATTATCATTCCAATTTTGTTTTTACTTTCGTGGTAAAACCCCCAATTTATAAAAAAAAAATTGCTAAATTGATTGCGCATTCACCAATAACACATGAATGCAACACGGGTGAGTGCAAGTGACATCTATACACAAACTATTGAACGCAACTTGTAACAGCGACAAATGCATCAAAACGCCGCGCCGCTGCGCCACCTGCGGGTACGCTATCGGTTCATGTGATATTGGCGAATACGCAGTTAATTTAGCAAACATTTTCTGATAAATTACGGGTTTTACCAATTCCGGGTTTTATACTGAATGAGTTTGATGAAAAATGGTTTGATTAAAAACCGGTCTTATAAATATCGAATTTGTTATTGAATGGGGTTGAAGAAACAAGGTTCGGATAAAAAATTGGTTTAACGAATTGAGGTTCTTATAGTGAATGGTTTTATAATTGAATGAATTATGACCCTGGGGGGCTTTTGTTTAAGAATTCCACGTTCAAAAATACATTAACCTCGCTTATAGCGTCTGCTAAGCGGTTATTCTGCTTTATGGATTTGTAAATTTCATTAAAGCGTAAAACAACAAGCGCGGGGATGTAGGCATGGAGACAGAACCTGTACCATATATAACTATGGGATAATATAACGGCCCTGCTCTTGCATCCCAATCAAGTTAGCCTGGAAAAAACGCACAGGCAAGAAATCCTCTGGGCGTGAAAAGACTGCGTCGAGCAAGCGCAGTAGATTTATTTTTCAAAATTATTATTGTTACACATTTTGAGACACTTGGGCCATTATGTGTCTCTTACTTATATGGGCACACCACTCTAAAGGTGGACAAATTTTATGATTTAAGACAACAAATGTGAGGGTTACCTATCCACCTCATAATTTATGCCATGAATTCTTGCTCTAATACACTGAAGAAAATGATATTCTGTAGTAGCCCTATACTTACAAGAATACTATTCTTCTATAAAAATTATCAAATACTTCGAACAACTATATTGTTTTTCGGGCTGTTAGGCCGTGGTTCTGTAGAAGTTTGTTTTCTAGACGTTTCGAATATTCTAGTGCTCGGCATTTTCAGGAGATCTGTTCCCACAATTGGCTGAACGTGGATCATCAGTCACATTTTTGTTTTCTTATAAAAATTAAATATTAATGAAAAAACAAAAGACTTAGAGGCTTGATTTATTTTTGTAAGTTTATTTTTAATTAAAACCTTAGTCGATCCAGGAGCAAATGGGCTAACAATAAACTGAAGACGTCCTGGAAGTAAAAGTCAGAGTGCAGACAGTGCAAGGTATTCGTAGATTGTCTGAATGCAGCCAGAACTAAATGGCTCTTGACAACACTGCTTTGCTGTTTTTGGGCTAGTCTTTACCGGAAAGAATATCGGAAACGAGAAAACGAAATCTGTTGAAATTTGGCAGAAATGTTTATTTTTGAATTCCTCACAACCGTATCCAGGCAGTTTTTTGCTGGACTCTTTCAATTTCGAAATAAAATAAATACGGCTAACAATATTCAAAAATCCCACCTTGCTTTTTCTTTAGCCTCGTCGATAATACAGAAATCTGTAACAGCAATTTTTGGATTTTTTTATTTTTTGAACAAAATACACCAAATTTTGAAAAATCCTTTGGATATGATTGTAGATTTTTATAAATCCTATTATCTGATAACAAAAAAGTTATGGTTTTTTTCTTTGTAAGCAATATTCTGACGGAAAGAGTATTGGAATTCAGGTTCCGCATAGCCACCGGCCACTTGTCTAATGGAACATTCGGCCAATAAATTGATACATGTCAAGTGAGAAAAATAATAAGGAAATTTGTTATTTTTTTATGTTGAATAATGATTTTTCTTTTGATTCTTTTTAATTTCGAGACATTGCAATCCATGAAGCATGAAGCCGAGCATCAAAACCTTTTAAAGAAGCATTAATAAATGGTTGCGTTCCTAATACTGCCGTCAGAAGAAAAAAACCCATGAGCGACCTAAACTTGATTTGTGGAAAAATAGAAAAGAAGCTTTGAATTGTAATAAAGTCTCTAAAAACGTTGTAGGTGTAAAACAGACAAATTATTTTTTTGGCTATAGATAAAGATACAAAATATGAATTAAAATAACAAAAAATAAAACCCAATAATTAATAATTGTGCGTTTTGCAGATAAAATAGGCACACTCGGTAAAATAACATATCCTATTCGAGCAGCCCTGCTGGGCAAAAGCCATAAATACTAAAAAAGATCCACGTAAATCCACAGACTTTACGTGTTTTTTTCTTAGCACTGACGATATACGTGGTTATAGCTTAGTAGAGATCATAAAAGGATTTTAAATACGTGGTCTAATTTTTTTTTAAGTCAAAAATAAAAACAAAATATTTTTTTTCTTTTTAACCTGTTTTAAAGCAACCAGTAAGTTAAAAAAAAACAAAAAAGTAATTTCTGAAAAATTTTTGGGTTGCGGGGTTTTTCTTTCTGACGGCACTTTTCTCACATATGGTGTTCGTACCGTGTTCTGTGATGCCACCCATTGTTGATGTTTCAAAAAAATAGCAAAGCAATATTGTCAAATCTATGCCGTTTTTGTGGTCAGATCAAGGCAGCTGAAGTGGGGAGTAGGGGCATAGGGGTAAAAAAGGGCCAATGAAGAGGCCTAATTGCCAGGCCCACGGGCCGCCACCATATTACTACTACTACACTGAAAAAATATCGTACGTAGTATTTATAACAGGCGTTTATTAATTTTTTATAGATATTTGTACATCAATAACAAGTAACTGTTACAAAAATCGGAGAAAAGTTATAAAAATTGTCATATAGAATAATAAAACTAATAAACGGAAGTTACGAAATTAAAGAAATATGTTTCTTGATATTTTATAGAGAGTTGATATTAATAGTATGTACAGTTTATGGAGATAATAAAAGAGCATATAAAATAAATATAAAATGTTAGCGATTTTAATCAATGCCCTAAATAAATTTAATAAACGGTGCTCATTGACTATCGTGTAAAAGATGTTATGGAATGTATGAACAAGTTTATGAAAATTATGAACCGGGCATACAAAATACATAAACAAGGTTATGAAATTTATGTACGTAACAGTCTTTTAGTAAATTCATTTTTAGGTGGTAGGGTAACAGCCTTCATAAAAATCGTTCTTAAAGACTCTTTATAGTGTAACAACTTTTCTTTTGAACTGCAGCAGTAAAATCAATAACTCGTTTTGGCTACAGCATTTATGTAAACTTGATTATAAAGCTTTACACAGGAGCAAAAATCATATACAAAATACATTGGCTCAATGCATTTTTTTTTTAGAAAACGGTGCCTTTTGTGGTTCAGTGTAGTCGATTCAGGATTAAATGAAAAATTTTGAATCCAATCTCAATGCGTTTAATAAAATTTCAAATTTTTGTATATTGACCTTGGTCTAATTTCAAACTAAATATAGGAGGTACTACAAAAAATGCTTAAAACTTAGTCACATGTAAACGAAATAGTAATAATCTCATAGAGAAACCTCTACAGTCCTTTACAAAGTAACTTCATTCAAGTATATGAAGGTCGACCCTTGAAATAGTGTAAGCCCAGGAGGTTTGACAAAGCAGGGAGAGACACTATATTCCTCCCCTTTTGTTAATTACTTTTGTATCCCTGTCTTGGGGACGAATATTTATAACGAGTTCTCGCTAGCTATAAAAAATTATTTTATAACACTCTGTTTATCAAGTGGGTTCAATACAATCGCGTTCAAATAATAAAAAAATGACAAAAAATTACAAAAAGAAATATACAAAAAAATTGCTCTTTCTTCTTTTTTAGCAGGTGTTGGGTTAGATCAGTCTACAGGGTGTTTCATAACTTATATCAGCAACTTTTAAAGCGTATTAAGTGGCCTGTAAATAATTCAAAAATATAGGTTTATAAAAAACGATTACGCCGTTTATAAAAGCCTCTTCAAAAATGTTTCAGTTAGGAAAAATTTTTCCACTGTACCACTAAAAGATTGCAAATGATTCGTTAATACATATAAAGTGAAAAAAACTCCTAATTGCTGAATATTCTCATAACTAAATTTTCTTCTTCGAACGTTGGCTATCATTAGTACCCTGCCCACTGCTTTTCGGAAAAATGTCGCAGTACTAACATCATACCACTGTCTAAGATTTTTAAGCCATGATATTCGTCTACGACCTGGACCTCTTCTGCCTTCAATTTTGCCTTCTATTATCAATTTTAAAAGTTTATATTTGTCATTTCTCAAAATATGGCCGAAATATTCAAGTTTTCGTTTTTCGATGGTAAATAAAACTTCAAGAACTTTATTTATTCCATCCATCTTATTTAAACCTCTTCGGACAGTTCCATCAACCTTTATTTGAGCAGTCTGATTCCAGTATAGATTGGCGATTATCTTTAGATCTCGGTCATCTAGACCAACTTCTTTTAGCGATTCTATGAGATTTTTGTGTTTTACTCGATCAAATGCTTTTTGATAATCTATGAAACAGGCATATACTGACACCGACACATCCCCAGACCGCTGAACTAAGACTTGAATGCCAAACAAGACCTCTCTTGTCCCGAATCTACCACAAAATCAAACCTGCGTGTCGCCCATAAAGGATTCGCATTTCCCATAAATTATTTTATGGATAATCTTTAGAAATATTTTTACATATGGCTCATTAGACTGATTAGGCGGTAATCACTACACTTCTTTGCTGACTGTTTTTTAGTCAGCGTAACAAAGGTTGATTTTAGCCAGTCAGCAGGGATTTTACCGCTATGATAAATCAAGTTAAAAAGTTTGACCAGCGTATTTAGCGAATCTTTGTTTTTTATTAGCTTTAAAACCTCAGTGTATACTTCGTCTTGCCCTACCGCTTTTTTATTTTTAGCTGAAGATATTGCGTGTTTTACTTCCTCTGCTGTTATATCTATGCCTTGGTTTGAGAATTCTTCTGGCTCTTCGGATCGGTTATCGGTAAAGATAGCCACAACATTCTTTTAGTTTTTCTTCGGTCTTCGGTATGATTTTGCCCTGATTTTTCACAGGGAATTCCAGATTATTAAATAATCCGGCCGCTTCCTTTATGAGTTTATGTAAGTTGAAAGTGTTATGTTGAGCATCTATTTCTTCTATTTCTTGACATTGCTGTGTTATCCAGTCTTATTTTGCTGACCTTATCTTGTTCATCAACTCCAGGATTTCATTGGTCATCCAAACTTTCTTTTTATTTCTTGTTTCATCCTTGTCTAAGAATGTTGTGCTTTCGACTATGGCACTTTTAACCTTGGTCGGTAGACTCATTAATATCTTTAAGCTTTTTGTTAAGTTCGGCTTTAAGTTTAGTTGCTATCGTGTTATTTTGAAGTTCGTCCAAGCTGGGTCTGGGTTTGTTATTTGGGGAACGATTGTTCTTGACGGTAAATTTAATTTTCGCGACAACGTGATTGTGATCCGAGCCTACGTCTGCGCCAGGGTAATTTTTTGCAGATTTAATAATGTTTCTAAATCTTTTATTGATTAATATAAAGTCAATTCTATCTGGTTTTTAATGATACTCTCATGAGTGTCGGATTTAGAAGTCCAAGTATAAAGGCGTCTAGCTGGAAGTTTAAAGAAAGAACTGGAAAAGGCGATCTCCACGTTCATTTGATGTACCAAGACTGTACCTTCCAACAATGTCTTCTCTTGGGGCGTTTCTAAGTTTTGCGTTGAAGTCCCCCATAACAATGGTGACTTCTGTCCGAGCTTCTGTCTTTTTTGTAAAGTTAAGGGCAGTTTGAATTTGGTCGTAGAATGCCTCTACGTCATCATCTGAATATTTACTGGTTAGAGCGTATACTTGAATAATATTGACATTGGGGGGCTTAGAGTTTAGCTGAAAAAATATGACTCGATCCGACACAGGAACAAAAGAGATAACGGATTTTTGAATTTCTTTATTCAAAATGACTGTTACGCCATTATAGTGGTTTTGTCCGTCATTGCCTGCGTAGTAGTCATGGTAGTCGTCTATCTGGCATTTACCTGAGTTAGGCGATCTCACCTCGGTAACTCTCAAGATCTCTATGTCCGACTAAATAAAAAGGTTAAATAATGACATACCTCTAAGCTTCTGCGGCGGTTTGTTGTGCTTCGTTATAAATTAAAACAATATCCGCTAATTCGCTGTTTACTTTCCCAAGAAATTAATAGTTGTATGCTTTTTTTTACAATAAAACACAAAACAAAATCACTAAAAAACTAATACTCGCGCCACAACGCGACGTGACATTCAAAGATGAATCAACTAATATTGTATAGTTTGTTTACTTTCTGTGATACGATATGGAGATAAGAGCGGGGCGGGCAACGCAGTTGCTTGCTTGATGATTGTTTTTTGTTAGGTATTTTGTTTATAAGCTACAATGTACAGTCGAAGGCGAAGAATATGTTTTAAAACATTTTTGGTTATTTTTTGGTTTCATTTTTATACATAAGTAGTAAAACACTCTGTATTCTAAAAACATTATTTTTATTTAAAAGCGCAAACTTTGGGCGGATCTGGACGTAAAAGTTTTAAGGAAATTATTCTAAAATTACCGGTTTTAGCAAAACGCTCTTCCATTCTAAAATCATTTCGTAAATTTAAGGCGAAAATTTTTAAAAAAAACGTAATATAAATGCAACTTTTGCCGTTGACCAAAACAATCAGTGGTGTTCTGGCGCCTCGGCCGCAAGCGCGTATGAGCAGAAAATGTTGCAAACATTCAACTATACAGACCGCTTCAAGCTACTGCGAACATAGGGGGAATCAAGTCCAATTTACTCTCAGGGCCGTACGACCGAGGTGGATTCGAAGCACGCTGCAGTGTTATCTTTTGGAAATTCATTTTGTTTTTATTATTTTGTTTTATTTCTGCCTTGCTCGGGAAACAGATGGTAAGTTCTTAATTAAAATAATACATTTTTAAAACCAAAAATGGATGTCTACGAAGTTGCCGAAAAAGTGCAGATGGTCAAATGGTCAAATCGTCATAACCCAACACACGTTCGATATTGGTCGAGGGAAAATTTGCATTTGTATTTTGACGTAAGAACACAGTATCCCCAAAAACTAAATGTTTGGGGGGGGTATTATAGGGGAACACGTAATTGGGCCATTTTTTACTAACGGCAATTGCAATTTGAATGGTCCTAGATACTTGGATCTACTGCAGCAGCACATTATTCCAACTGCTAGGCAGTTGTTAGGTGTAAGATTTGGTGAAACATGGTTTCAACAAGGTTGTTCCACTCACAATGTTGGCCTTGTTAGGGAATATCTTGATAATGTATTTCCTAATCGGGTTATAAGTACACGGGGAACTATTTTATGGCCAGCTCGATCTCCCGATCTTGCTCCTAATGACTTCTATCTGTTTTTGAAGAAGCTTTTCAAATTATCAGCCCTAACATGCTTGGAAACGTTGGAAGGGGTTTTTATAGTAGGCTCGGATATTGTCTAGCCGAGCAAGGAGGACTTTTCGAACATTTGCTTTAATTTTTTTTGACTGGGAGAATCTTTTTGGTTTTTAGAATGTATTATTTTATTTTGAGAACTTGTTTTTATTTTGTTTCTCCTTATTTTTTTCATTGTAACACGTCGTCACTGATAAATCTGAGCAGTTGACAATAAAACGCTCTTATTTATCAGTGATAAAAAATAAGAAAATTACGTTATAAAAATTTGCGTATTTATTGACCAAATTCCGGTTTCATTGACTACGCTCCACACAGCACCGTGGTTAGAAGCGTACTAAATACAAGGCGAACGGCGGCGAATGGCGATCGGAAGCCTGAGTGTTGGTTGCTTCACTGATAGGCGTGCGGTGTCTCTGCATGTACGTACACTGGCAAATTAGACTTCTTTCGCCCTATGTTCGCAGTAGCTTGAAGCGGTCTGTATAAAAGTGTAATAATCAACGTTATTATATCGCCGCACGCAATATTTTTTTCAACCTAAGCTAAAAATTTTATTTTTTTTTTGTAAAATATTTAAGAAACTGTGAGCTGGGTTAGGGTATCGCCACCCCTTCCCCTGTACCCGCCCTTGATACGTCATTGGACCATTTTAATTAATTGATGCACAAAATTTTGAAGTACATTTTCTATGCGAGGGCAAGACATCCATCCGGTAACGCATATCTAGGAGAACAAAACAGACACTTAAAGTAAATACGCTACATTTTTGACTTGCTCATGCCATGTTTCGAACGATGCCTGCTTCTTTGACGGGTGTGATGACAGAATCTCGTTGCGTACGGAAGGATGTACGTATCGTTAGGGACCCACGAACGTACGCAACGATTTCAATCAGCAGTCCTGTCATCGCACCCTTCAAAAAAGCGGGCATCGTTCGAAACATCGCATAAACAAGTCAAAAATGTAGCGTATTTTGACTTTGTTTCGGACGCGTTACGTATTTACTTTAAGTGTCTAATGACCCGAAGAGCCTACTGTTGGTGAAAAGGCTGAGTGGGGGAAGACAAAAAAATTAGGCTTCACGCCGCACCCTATCTTAAATTAAACACGAAAAACTTTACTATGTTCAGTATAGGTTTATTTAAACTGGGTCAAATAGTGTCAAGAGAGCTGGTGCTTATAGGCCACGTATCGCCGCATTTCCGTAGATTTGGACAAAGGCCAAAATTAACTATTTAACGTCTTGCTCTATGCCATATAGGTACACACACACCTAAGGGGTGCAAAATGTGTGGCGAAAATAACTTTGAAAAACAAAGAAGAAAATTCAAAATCGCGGTTGACTTTGGCACTGTTTGGGCCAGGCCAAAGGCGAAAAATCTATCAACGTAGTCCGATGTACCATGAAAAGTAAATTGAAAATTATTTTATTTTAAATGTACACTTGATTTCAAAAAAAACTCATACATGCATTTTTTCCTATGCCAAAAAATTTAGCTTTCCATAAGTGTATACTATTATAAGGCACCACCAGCTTAGTATGCCTGACAGCCTAAAATTCAATGTGACATCCTTAAAAATGCCACAAATATCAACATTTACAAAAGGTCAAATTATTGCTATGTTTTCATGGGTATTGAGTTCGTTTTCAAAACTCATTCTATCTTTTTCTTTTATATAGCGTGTTCTTGGTCTTGATAAAGAACACGCTGTATAAAAGAAAAAGATACAATGAGTTTTGAAAACGAACTCAATACCCATGAAAACATAGCATATCACTCGAGTTATAGAAGACGGCTGGAGACAAAATCCTTTTTCAACGTCGGTTGAAGCAGCTAATGTAACATTATTTCTGGGTTCTTTAGCAACAGTAAATCGAAGAGTAACGAAATCAGAAGTCTCTTGTCGAGTTGCTGCAAAGAAGCCTTTTCTAACAGAAGAACAAAAATAGGCCAAAGTGATTTTTGCTCTGGACAACGTTCTTCGTAATAATGACTTCTGGGAGAGGGTGGTTTTCACTGACGAAAAAATTTTTCAATCATCTGCAAGCAGCAGGAGAATTTTAGTTTATCCTCCACCAAATTCTAGATTTGAACCCGAATATACAAAGCAAATTAAAAAAGCTGGACATTTTTCTGTAAACATTTGGGGCTGGTTTAGTGCTAGAGGTTTGGGTTTTTTTTGGAGAATCGAAGGAAGATTCAAGTACAGGCTTTACATGAAAATAATGACTTCGTTTATCAGCAGGACAACTGTCCAGTACACACGGCTAATGTTGTTTGCCAATGGTTTCAGAATAAAAAAATAGAAACACTTCCTTGGCCAGCCAACAGCCCTGACCTTAACCCAATGGAAAATATATGGGGTCGGATCGTTAAAATAATATACCAAAGGAATTGGAGACCACGAAATGCTGAAGAGTTAAGCGATGCTATTTATCGCACATTGGATCAGCTCCTCAGAAGACGATCACTATTTTCAAAATTTAACCTTTTCAATGCCCAGACGTTTGCAGCTTGTAATAGAGAAACATGGTGATCCTATTAAATACTAAATTATTTATTTTAGTTATTTTTTAACAAAATCAATGAATAGCGAGCTTTCCCTCAAAAAAGGTAATGGTAACCGTAGATCCGGATTTCGCATTTGTGGTGCTCATCAGTACGGTGCTAGGAATTAGGAGATGAATTGATGAAATGATGATGGAAAAATATGACACAGATTTATGTAAAAGACAACCATCTGTCAAATTGCAGAATCGGCCGATGTACCTTCATTTTGAAGGAAAATTAAGCGTCTCTACGGAGACAGATATAATTATCTTTACAGATATCCCAAGCTCTGGAGTTAATAAATTTAAAAAGGGATATAGTGAGGGTGAATAAATAACAAAATCAATGAATAGCGAGCTTTCCCTCAAAAAAGGTAATGATAACCGTAGATCCGGATTTCGCACTTGTGGTGCTCATCAGTACGGTGCTAGGAATTAGGAGATGAATTGATGAAATGATGATGGAAAAATATGACACGGGATTATGTAAAAGACAACCATCTGTCAAATTGCAGAATCGGCAGATGTACCTTCATTTTGAAGGAAAATTAAGCGTCTCTACGGAGACAGATATAATTATCTTTACAGATATCCCAAGCTCTGGAGTTAATAAATTTAAAAATTAGTTTGCAAGAAAAATGCAAAACTCCTCAGCATAAGCATAATGTGTTAGAGAGAGATTAAAGCTTAGATTATTCTCTCTCTAAAATTTGTTCATAAAGAAGAGAGAGTAATAAAAATGCAAATTTGGATAAATTTTGTACTGAGTGATCAATCACTCTTTCTCCTCTTTTAAAAATTTTCTAATGTACCTCAGCTAAAAATCCTTTATTTTTATATACCTCACCCTGTTCGACCGGAGAATACAATAGAACCCAAAGTCGAGAACAATAGAAGGCAAGCGATAAACTATTCTCATAGGCGCCGCAATTGGGGGAAACTTACATTTTAAGTACCGTGGTATTAGTGAAGAAAATAGTAAATATGTGAAAAATTCTATGAAATTTAATAAAACAAATTACTAAAAATAATATTATATTATATATACAAAAACGGATTGGCGTTTTAACTATAATTAATAAGCAGACTCAAAAATTAAATTAAGGCTAAACAAATGGTTGGTACATAAACAAAATGTTACGGTTGTCAATTATTATAACTACATAAATAATTAAAATGAAATGGAGGTAGATACGTTTCTTTCAAACCAGTCAAAAATTAAATAGCAATAAATTACTCAGATTCAGAAGAACAGTAAATGCTCTCATCATCACTCTCATTTTCTTCCAAAGAAATAATTAACGGTTCCACAGTTTCTTCGATTAAACAGTCAAGTTGCCACATTTTTTCTTCTACTTTAAAAACATGTTGTACACATTTATGCCAATTATCTGGAGTTATTTTTTAACTGATTCTTGAAAAAGCACCTCCACATCCTTTAATTTATAGGTAGTATTATTCCTTGCTTTATACCCATTCATTTGAGCCCATATTAATTCTATTGGATTAAGTTCACAATGGTAAGGCGGCAGTATTAATACTGTTATGCTTCGTTTTTCAGCCATATCATCGACAACTTTCTTATTGAATTCTTCTTTGTGGCTATTTACCAATGATAGTAGTTCTTTTTTACCATATCTGCCTCAAAATTTATGTTTTTTCTGTAGGCCACTTACAAATATCAGCTTTTGTCCATGCTGTGCTTGGTACTTTTGCAAGGTTTCTCGGATGGTAACTGGCGTTATCCATTACTATTACTGAATCAGGAGGTATTAAGGCGCAATTACACAGACGAACATGCTCAAACAAAAGCTCGTGCAAAAGATCTAAAATTTTTTGCGTGAACATTTTTGTGAGCTTTTCTTTGAACATTTTGTTCGGGTAAATTTTTGAGCAAATTATTGCTATCTGTTTTGGAAACATATTTTTAAAGATGAGAATAAATAGAATTTTATATCAGTGATCAGTAATCTCAATTCTTTAAAAAAATGGAACACCAACTTTTATTTCAAATTTTTGTGAAAAAAAGCCGACGGCAAGTGAAACATTATTCTTGGCTATCAGTTTTGTCACATGGATTAGGGTTACTTATAATATTTTTTTTCTTAGGGTTTTTCCAAGGATTTGTTCCTAAATCCAAAAAACAAGCCAGCAAAATTTTTCTTTTCGAAAAAAATTTTGAGTTTTTCAAATATCGGCAAAAAACTCAAAAATTGCACTTTTAAGCGGTAATCCGCGCCTCACGTTTATGAGGAGTGGTGCGGAGGGGATTTTTTTGAAACATATTTTTGTAACTTTACTTTACCCTTAGCTTTGATTGTTTTTTTTTAATTCCTCACACCAGATTTACCTAGTTAGTTTAAGGCCCCAACGGTTGCTTAAAAAAGCAAAAGGTTCATGAAAATGCTGAAGATATAGATATTTACTGTCAATTTAATGTAATAATCAAGGTCGATTACTGACAATGAACAAACAATATGCAAAGGGCAACATTCCGATTTAAAACTCTAGTCTATTACTGCTAAATTATATTTTTTAGACAAGGGTCTGGATCGTAGGGTTGTAAAAGTGGGTAATAAACGGGTATTATTTAGACCGAACGTGCTTTTGTTCATATATTTGAGATTTAATAAAATGTATATAGGTTTTTTAATTTGACTTAATTATTATTGTATTGTGTTTTAAACGTAAATTTTTATCATTACATTTTACAGGCAACAGCAATAAATAAGTGCCAATTATTATTTTTTTATTCTCGTTTTTTTACAACCCCAAAAAAGTATACTGTCATATCCCCTATAAAAATCAGGTCAATCGAAGTTGCTTATGAGGTAAAATGTGAATTTCGACATCAAATCGTTTTTCCGTCGGAAAGCACTTAATTAAAAATACCTTGTTTTAAAACTTAGTCTTTCTATTTTCAGTTAAGTTCAATGAATTCCCATAAAACTATAAAATTTAAATTTGTAAGGAATTTTTATTAGCATCATTTCTTCAAACAAATTTTGCTCAACATTCTCTCCAAAATTTACGTGTGTTTTTTTGTAAGCGATTTTGCTCGAACATTTCTTTGAACATTTTGCTCAAGAGGCTCGTGTAAATGTTTGTCGGCATTTCAACATCAAAGGAAAGTTTGTCTGTGTAAATGCGCCTTTAGGTCTAACATTTGCTGAAAGTATGGTTTGACGGAAAGACCAAATAACCTCCGTTTACAAACCCTTTTTCATTGCCAATATGGACAATTATCAAACGTTTCCCCTTTCCTGACGGACGCTTTATCCCTGTCCACCAACCTTCCATGAATTCCTGTCGGCCACTTTTCACATTTTTGTCTTGCAGTGTTTGCAAACAGTGTGATCTTCATTTACAAAGTTTCATCAAGAACATATATATTTTTGCCTTCCCTTCGAAATTGTCTAATTTGCCTTAAATATTTTATTCCCCAGCAAACTATATCGTTACTTTCTATTAAAACCGCCTGTCTGTTTTGTTTTTCTCAAGAAAAATTAATTTCTCTTAAAGTTTTTCACAATTTCGTTCTTCCAATATTTGGAAACCCACCATCTTGTTTTATTGAAGCATAAACTTTATCAACAGTGGGAATTTCCTTTCTAAAATAAAAGGAATGAAGTAACCGCCTTAATGCATTTTTTTCATCCTCATCAAATTCTATTGGTTTTCTCCCAGACTTTGATAGCGGCGATTTTAATGATTCTAATTTTCTTTCATGTAGTGTTCTATAAATAGTTGATTTTCCAAATTGGGTAAAATTAGAACAGTTCGTTAACAAATTGTGCACTGTCAATGTTTTACAGTCTTTTTGCAGATTATCGAACACACTAAGAACTGTTTGTTTTTCTCTAAGCGTTAAATGCGCACGACTTTTATTTGTACTCGGAGTAGAAGCCATGTTTTTTTACTTTCTAGATACACAAACTGCACACACTTTAAAAGTTAAAACTATAATGAAAAGCAAAGCAGATTTGTAGTCAACTTTAATATTTGAGAGAGAATTACTCTTAATTACCTAATAAAAATAATATTTAGAACCAACTCATAAGTACCTGTGATACCAGGAAGAAACAAAAATTGCTAATAATCTAAAATTCTTAAAATCATAAAATTATATTATTACATTGCTATTTAATCCTCACTTAAACTTAATCCTCTAATTATGCAACTGAAACAATTATGGCATTATCTGCATACCTACGTATTATAGTCTAAAAACAGAACACGCATAATAAACAATTTCTCTATCAGATTAAAATATAATATATATTTTTAACTGATGTCTTTTTTTTATTTTTTTTAAATTTAAATGTTGGCAAAACACCTACGCCAATGGTACGCTCGAAAAAAATGGGTTTTAAATCGTTTTATTACTCTTTCTTCTTTATGAATGGACTATAGCTTATGGTAAGGATTTTGTGATTTTTCTCGCAAACTAATATAGATAGAGGTAACATATTTAGTATATTTGGGATCAGAAAGGAATGGCCGATTCAAAAATTTTATAAAATACAGCCTGTTTCATTTAAAATAACAACTTTTGTGTCAAAATTTGGTTTTAGCTATTTTAGACAGTTAAGTCTTAAAGTATGCAAACACTTATACAAGTTTTGCATTTAACCCTTTATAACGGGGGAGTCAAAATATGGCGGAAAACCATGTACAGGGTGGTCCAAATTCGAGGGGCCTCTATAGCTTTGGCCTTTTGCAGCATACTTAGCCCAAAACTAGTATACATGTTACGAGAGAAGTCGAAAATTAAAAACTGCATATGTTAAAGCGTTTCTGAGCTACAAGGTGATTCTCAAAAATGTACGTTTCTAAAAACCCTCAACAACTTTTTTATTTGTAAAGATAGAGATTTTCATTAAAAACATTTTTTGAAGATTTCTTAAAGACAAATCTATCTGTTTCACCGATTTTCTCTTAAAGCCTTTAGTTCCCGAGATATCACACAAAGCCCCAATTCACCCAAATTTTTCTAAAAAATCAGTTTTCTCATAAAATTTCCTGTCGAACGATGTGCCATACACCTATTGTTATTAAAAAGTTTAAAAGATATTTGCATATTTTAATATTTACCATAGTAGGCGCTGTGCGCGCCCTAAATGTGTAAACAAAATTTTATTAATTTTTTTTCATACAAAATCAAGTTGGCTACGACACGAGGGGACACATCAACCTCGAACTTTAACTTCTAGTTTACTATAATTACCTACCCTAAAATAATAAACAAAAATACCTAAAACACATCAAATCTACATCCAACAATTTTCTTTAATTCTAAAACAAATGCTCAAATTGACGGCCGTTTTCTTGTAAAAATATCCTACATCATCTCTTGACGCTATTTTCTACCTTAAGAAGTTCTACCGCACGAAGCTGCCTGAATGCAGTACGAAGTGCCTCTTCCAATTCCCTTCTAGTAGTTGGGCGATTTCGAAATACAAGGTCTTTGACTCTCCCCCACAAAAAGAAGTCGCAAGGGGTCAGGTCTGGAGACCTGGGGGGCCAATATATAGGACCTTTATTTCTGATCCAGTTTTCGGCAAACACAATATTTAGCAAATTAGTAATGTCTCGTGCATTGTGAGGAGGAGCACCGTCATGTTGAAAGTATAGCTCATTATTTTGCTGAAGTGGCAAATTGTCGATAAACGAAAACACCTGCTCTTCTAAAATTTCTCTGTCGATTTTCCTTACTTCCAATATAATATTTTATCATGTCGTACTTTTCAAAGTTTTCAAACATATCTTGACGAAGACGTCACTTTTGACACTTGAGCTCGTTTATCATGGCAATTGTTTTTATTTGATCATAGCTACCTAGATAAATACCCTAAAACTGCATAGGTCAGAGTTAAACACAGCCTACTATGGTAATTATTAAGAATTGTAGATATCTGTTTAACTACTTAATAAAAATAGGTGTATGACACATCGTTTAACAGGATATTTTATTACAAAACTAATTTTTTTAAAAAAATTGGGGTATTCCATTTAAAACAATGTAACTTTGTGTTATATATCGTGAACTAAAGGCTTTAAGACAAAATCGGTGAAACAGGTAAATTTGTCTTTAAAAAATCTTCAAAAAATGTTTTTAATGAAAATCTCTATCTTTACAAATAAAAAAGTTGTAGAGGATTTTTAGAAACGCACATTTTTGAGAATCACCCTGTAGCTCAGAAACGCTTTGACATATCGCAATCCGGTTTTTAGTTTTCGACTTCTCTTGAAAATCGAGCCCGTAACATGTATATTAGTTTTGGCCTAACTATGCTGCAAAAGCCCAAAGCTATAGAGGCCCCTCGAATTTGGACCACCCTGTACAAAAAACAATGTCTTTTCTTCTTTCCTTAGCAACAAATTTAAGGAAAATTATCTCGAGAACTAGTCACTATATTTTGAAAATGTTTCCACCATTTTAGAGGTATTCAAAAGGCCTTCAAAACAAGGTGTCACTTGACCCACTTTCCCTGTTCAAATTTTAGTGGTGACACTCACCCCTCGAAAGGGGTGCTTCGTTCAAAAATTCCAAAATAGCGAAAAAGTGTCCCCCTTGAAATAAAAATCGAAGTGTCGGAGGATGTTTTGAAATTCCGGTTCTAAATACTCGGAAACGCCTCTGTTAAGTTTTCGTTGAAACATACTCTATAAGTTTTTACAAAATAAATATAACTTTAAAGTTTTAGATAAAAATATGGAATTCACAAGATCCAGATAGATAAGACAACGTAAAATGCACGGGGTACATTTTATGACTTAGATTATCCTTAGCACGCAACTAAAAGAAGTAAATAGTTAAAGTTGTGTTTATTGCTATGAAATAATTACAAAAACAAAAAAAAAATTTGCTGCTATAGTATAAAATCTACAACAAGAACGAACTGGCTGAGTTTGTTAGTTTATTTTCTGATTAACTACCTATCTAAACAAACTAACTACCTAGCTCATAATACATTTACTTGTTTTTTACTTATTTGAATGTTCAATGGTTTAATATATTATAAAGTGCAAAAGTGGACACTACAAAATATCACATCCTAATACTAGGGGCTTTTCGTGTATTTACCGTCTTAAGTTGCTGTGGAGCCGATCTTTTGGTTTTAAAATTTAATTGTAGGCCTACCTCGTTTTTTTAGATGCGCATTTTGTTGAAATTTTTTAAATAAAAAATTGTTCCGGTTAGTTTCACGTCAATAGTTCGCTATGAAATAAGCGACAACAGTTCTGCAAAAATAGTTCGCACAACATAACCTATATCCATAAGGTCACTGACTATAAATATCTGATCGACAACAGTTCGTACGTGAAGAATGACAGTTAAACTTTATAAACGACAGATCATACGTCACATTAAACTATTTATTATCATTGGCTGGCAAGAATATTTTGATTTTCAGACCCTTTATGCTTGTATTTAGCAACGCAAATACTTTCCAATTAAGCAAGGCTAAAAACTATAAATGGTGTTTAGAATGGGTCTTACCAAATCGAGTTTCAACACAAAACAACCCATTCAAAAAATCGATGAGGGCTTGATCATCATTTAAGATTAATCGGATAAATTTTGTAATGGTGCATGCAGGCACATTAAAAATCAATCCAAAACGTCACTAAATGACAGGTAAACTACCATAAAAGCAAAACTGTTGTCAGACTATAGCAACAATTGACGTGGGACCTAGTTCGTTACATGAAATTTGAGAATTTAGTGCGAACTGTTTTTGTTAGTGAACTATTTTTTGGACCAATTGCACCGCACTGCTAAAACCAGATTTAAACAGCGATTAAATATTAATATTGCAGTGCCATTGGCCATTAGATTAATTGACTTGAAACTGACTCGGTAAGTAAGATAAACCAACCTTTCTTGGCCGAATAACAATAACAACGTGTATTTTTGTTTGCAGATGCACGGCTCGGCTGGCCTTCACTCGGCCATGGCCATCAAGCGGCAACGTCGCCAGCGCCAGGTTGCCAAACGTCGCGCGTTGGAACGAAGGCTTTCGTCGAAGACCAACTCGATGGATTCCATGAGCATGGAACACCTGCCTGTCAAAAGAAGCGACGGCCACGCCACTGAGAGTTACACGGTCTCGTCGATCGGGTTGCTACACATAGGAGTGTGTTTTCTCGTATTGGGGTTGTTTCTGATAGGATCCGGGCTTTTACCCGACGATTTGCTCACTTGGAAGTCTGGCGGATGGTGGAACGAAATCACCTTGACTGGCATCTTCGTGTCAACCGTAGGAATCTTCTTAATCGTTCTCAACAAAATCGTGAGCCGCAAAGAAGAGGAAGAGCTACAGGATTACGTTAGAAGTCAACTGACAAGATCAAAGAGTGGTCACAGGTTGGAAAGGGACGTAGAAACGGGTTGTCTAACAACCAAGCACCACAGGCTGTTGATGGAAAAACAAAGAGAGGGCAAAGCGAGTGGCCTAGGCGATTTACCGGCCTCAGTTCATTCTCCGCACAACAAAAATGCCCCAGTAACAGCCCTCAATGGCGAACCTCAACTGGAAAAAATCATAGAGGAGGATATAAGAGTCTTGGAGCTAAAAGAGACAATTTCAACGGACACTACAGCCAGCGTTAGTCCTGGGACGCCTTCCGAAACCAGGGAGTTGCTTATAGCTAATGGAAGGCAGCACAGTTTTAATTCTAGGCAATATTAATCGAATAAAAATTTGGTGATTTCTTATTTCATTCTTAGTTAGACTCTCATAAAAAAAATATAACTTCAACAAGAAGGATCGTGTTCTTACACAAAAAACATCTACCAATCGCTTGCTGTTTTGATTGTCGTTCAGGAAACGCTTAGCGTTCTTAAGAACAAGAATACCAGCCCAGTTGAAGGTAAAAAGCTTACTCATGTAGCTTGGCAAGGAAATATTTCTTAATAAGCTAGCTTGCATTAAAATTATCAAAAAGTCAAGTGAATATGCGTTAGTTACTTTTGTTAGATAGTCATTAAACGGACTAACTTAATTAACTATCTAAATATTTAAGTGTTCTTTTAGTGGTTTTTTTTTTATGCAAGACATATACGGTGGATGCAAAAAAGAGTTTTGGAAAGGCAATAAAATAGACTTTTTGCAAATATGTCAAAAAATTACATTTATTCATTCAAAATGGCGGATGTTCAAAAGTTTGATGCATCTTAAGAAACCGTTGGGTTTTTTTTATACACTTTGTATATTCTTTTTGCGACTACAAAAAACTTCTATCTATTGTCTGTAAACCAATGTATCATTTTATCTTTTGCGAAAAGATAACGAAATTCGGTTAACTTAAATTATTAGCAGTTTTTATTTTATGTAAGAAGTTGGTATATACGAACAAACCCATAGTTTTTTTATTTCCTTATAGAATTTATCAAATGTTACATTGGTTTACAGACAATAAATAGAAGTTTTTTTGTTATTGCAAAAAAAATATACAGTGTCTCACAAAAAACTCAACGGTTTTTTAAGGTGCATAAAAGTTTTGATAATTGTAATTTTTTGACATATTTATAAAAAGTCTATTTTATTTCGTTTCCAGAACTTTTTTTTTGCTTTAAAATCCGACAATAAATAAAAAATTGGCAGTTAAAATAAAACTCCGTTTTTTTGTGGTCCACCCTATATATTCAAAAAATGCCTGAAATTTCGTAAAGAGTATGAAAGAGTGGTGGCAAATGCAAACCAGCTTAGTGTTTTTTCTTCTTTACATGTGACCAAATTAAATTTTTTATAAATTGTGAAAAATTTAACTTCTTCTACTTACTTATATAAATTAGTATAAGGTGCAAAAGATTTTCGGTATAGGATAACTCTAGTAAGCTATAAAATAAACTTTTCAGCAAGACAATTACCTACCTACTGAATTAATATTCAGTTTCTTCTTTGGTAATACATTTTGTTAGAATCCTGTAGTGTTTCTTTGTTTCATCTAATTATAACTGCCATCAGTAAAAAGCAGAAAATGTATCTTTGCTTGCTTTGTCTTTGCAATTTCCTTTTCTTAGATACCTACTCATAATTATAATATAAACTGGAGAAACATTGAAACGCCTATTTTTGGAGTTCGTATGAAAAAGTTCAAACATTTTTTTTCTGAATATGGTTTTCCTTTTCAAATGAATTATGAAAAAACAATCAGCAAAGCTCTACAAAAAAATTGGTTTAATTTTTGAACACTGTTGGACAAACACCCTATCAACTAAAAAACCAGTTTCCTCCTATCGCTTCAGTGCCCTTTAGCCTACTGTTGCCGCCATTTTTATAACCAGATTTTCTATCAATATGGCCGCAATAGTGTTCAATGTTGTCTCTGGTGTCCAGAGGAAATATTTAAAAATAATACAGTTCACAATGTTTGAATTTCAACCTAATTCTGAAATAATGCGTTTGAAAGTCTTCCAGTTTATATAAAAATTGATAAAAGACTCGAAAGCAACGAAAAATGAAAAGCAACTGTTTATATGCCCCTCGGGCAATAAAGTGTAGAATTTTTCATTTTCTTGAAAAAGTAAAACGTAGAGAGCGTTGAAAAATGTTTTAAAATATTGACCCATAAAGATACAAAAGCGATAGTACATGTATGTTTTCTTGTGCCTTATGTCTGCATCCACCATGAAAGACTTAAGTGGTATTTGGCTAAGCATCATTCGAATCCTCCAAAAAGTTTTTCTGGGTTTTGGTGGATACATGCATAATGGTTTTGATTTATTATCAAATTTTGCTGTAAAATCGAAAATGTACAAAGAATAGACACTTAAAGTTGCAAAAGTAGAAAGTACTTAATCGTAATCGTGTCTCGTAATCGTGCGCCCATGCTCAGAACCGATACGTCGTAGAACAGCGACTACATCTCACCTACGCAGCTAACGTATCCTAACTATTTTATTATCTGTGTGTTTTCATAAATGCCTGATCCACAGTTTCACTTCTTTTATTATCCATTCTATTGCCCTCTTAAGGCGCATTTACATAGACAAACTTTCCTTTGATGTGGAAATGCCGACATTTACACGAGCCTCTTGAGCAAAATGCTCTAAGAAATGTTCGATCAAAATCTCGTACAAAAAAACACACGTAAATTTTGGAGAGAATCTTGAGCAAAATTTGTTTGAAGAATTGGGGCTATAAAAATTTCTTTACAAATTTAAAATATATATTGTTATCGGAATTCATTGAACTTAACTGAAAATAGAAAAACAAAGTTTTGAAATAAGGTACTTTTAATCAAGTGCTTTCCGACGGAAAAACGATTCGATGCCGAAATTCACATTTTACCTCATAATCATAAGCAACTTCGATTGATCTGATTTTTATAGGGGATATGCCAGTATACTTGTAACTTTTTTGGGGTTGTAAAAAAAACGAGAATAAAAAAAATAATAATTGGCACTTATTTATTGCTGTTGCCTCTAAAATGTAATGATAAAAATTTACGTTTAAAAGAATATCCCTTTATTTTACTTCCTAGTTTAGTCTTCTACAATAATAATTAAGTCAAATTAAAAAACCTATATATATTTTATTAAATCTCAAATATATGAACAAAAGCACGTTCGGTTTAAATAATACCCGTTTATTACCCACTTTTACAACCCTACGAACCCGACCCTTGTCTAAAAAATATAATTTAGCAGTAATTTAGTAGACTGTGTCGCCGATCTATCATCCCGAGTTTTGGATTTCGCAGGTAGTAGGCCGGCCACTCTTTTGAATCGCAATGTTGCCCTTTGCATATTGTTGGTTCAGTGTCAGTAATCGACCTTGATTATTACATTAAATTGACAATAAATATCTATATCTTCAGCATTTTGCTTTTTTGAGCAACCCTTGGGACATTAAACTATCTAGGTAAATCTGGTGTGAGGAATTAAAAAACAACAATAAAAGCTAAAGGTAAAGTAAAGCTACAAAAATCCCCCTCCCCACCACTCCTCATAGTCGTGAGGCGCGGATTACCGCTTAAAAGTGCAATTTTTAAGTTTTTTGCCGATATTTGAAAAACTCAAAATTTTTTTGGAAAAGAATAATTTTCCTGGTTTTTTTTTGACTTTAGGAGAAAAACCCTTGGAAATAAAAAAAAACTCGCAAGAAAATCCCAAAAAAAACCACGGGCAAAAGAATCCGGGAAAAACCCTAAGAAAAAAATATTATAAGTAACCCTAATCCATGTGACAAAACTGATAGTAGAGGCAATAATAATGTTTCGCTTGCCGTCGGCTTTTTTTCATAAAAATTTTAAATAAAAGTTGGTGTTCCATTTTTTTTAAAAAATTGAGATCACTGATCATTGATGTGAAATTTTATTTATTTTCATCTTTAAAAATATGTTTCCAAATAGATAGCAATAATTTGCTCAAAAATTTACCCGAACAAAATGTTCAAAGAAAAGCTCACAAAAATGTTCACGCAAAAAATTTTAGATATTTTGCACGAGCTTTTATTTGAGCATGTTCGTCTGTGTAATTGCGCCTTTACTTTTTTCGTCAAGGAAGGAAATAGAACTGAGCGGCATGAAATAAAACTGTGCATCAAGCACTGAACAAGAATTGATTTGGTTACGTCTTCCGTTGTAAGCACAAATTTAACTATTTTTTTTTAAAGGACGCTTTCACAAACGCATCAAAGATACGCTAACAACAAGGAATCAAAATACCTTACCAACTTTACGTGTCTAATAATTTAGGTCGTAGTTATTTTTACTTTTAGGTATTAAGTCTAGCTAAAGAAAAAAAAGGGACCTTAATTCCCGGCATATCTAAAATAATCATAAATTTAAAAAAAAAAACCTATAAAAAATTTGAATCTAATCAATAAAACTGCGCACCTTATTTAAAAGTATCGAAAAAATTGCACTGTGATTTTTAAAAGTATTTAAATAACTAATTATTAAGCGCTCCTCGTCATCATTATTTATTCTGACCCTACCAGACCCCCTTTCTTTAAAACAAAACAAACATTTGTTTTAACGAATTTGCTAAACCTAAGAAAACTTTGATTTAACGTTTGTTATAAAGACTATACGCTAAAATAATGTTAGAACAATGGCGTACGCAGAAGTTTCTGGGGGAGGGGGTTGAGTAACAGCATAATCCCATATAATCATGCATTTTATTCTCGGGGAAAATTCAATCTTTAGCAGTAAATAAGATTTAATAGCTCTTGACGGAGGCTTGAAACCGCCCTGCGCGCGCCACTGTTTTATATAAGGACAATCACAATTTCAATGTGACGCGCAAATTAAAACATGTAATCACAAAGGCACAGTAGCTTAGTCCTTATAGAATTTTTACAAAAAACATTCAAGTAGTTGTTAGAATACTATTCGTTTTTTTATGTCCTTTTTCGCAAAAACGTAAAGCGCTGGGATTTATTTAGTGATAACTTAAAGGCTGACACGAGATTGTTAATTAACATTTCTAACTTATATTGGTGTTGTTTGGTCTTTTCCCGTGTTTATAAACTAAAATGTTGTTTAATTTATAAGTACAGGGTGCAACAACTAAAACGAAACACGTCAATTTGTTATTCAATTTTTGTAGGACACACCCCTTTCAAAGGGTGAGTTTTATCCCTAAAAATAATATTTAATAAATAATCTAATAAATTGTTAAAATTTTAAAAATCTTACGGATAAATAATAAAGAAACTTAATCTGAAGGAAAAATGGAACTATAACCAGGCTTCTCGGGGGGGGGGGGAGGGGGGGTTAAGCCCAAACCCGCCTCCCGTCGGTGCGCCACTGTATTAGCTTAATCGATGGTTCCCAGGATTTCTGAAAAAGAAAATTTTAAATTCACAAAATATCTCAAAAACTAATTGCTAAATTTTTAAAATTTTATTTTTTTTAAAGGCATTTAAAAGACCTTTAAAATAAGGTTGACCTACCTTTCCTATTAAAATTTCGGGGATGGAACTCACCTCTCAAAAGTACTCCACTTGAATAACAATTGACGTATTCGAAATCGTACTCTATATACTGAAAAACGCCCCTATTTCGTATTCGTTGTTACACGCTGTGTATTGATTGTTAGGTGTTCACTATTATTCAGGATTACATGAGTATTCAGAAGTTATTAAATAAAATAACGGATCACTTCGAACCTCACGGTGCAAAAATAGTAGTTTTCACAACTAGTGGCGAAAATAGTACTTTTTTTACAAGCGTCCGTTGCTTTACATAATGAGCGCAGTGAGGTATTTAAAAACGCGAGTAAAAAAAGGACAGTTTAGTCTCGAGTTGTAAACACTATTTTTTCCAATACCTTTATCAAAAAATCTAAGAAAAACAGAAAAATACTTTTTTCTACACCTTCATCAACTTCATCAATTAGTAACTGTCTGCAGATAACTAAAGCATGGCTTTTTTGGTTACCGATGCAAAAAAACTTTTTTTTTGATCACGGGTGCAAAAAACGATTTCTGTTCGTTTGTTATCCAAAGATTTCTCTCCGTTTTTTACCCAAAATTCAGGAGAAATGGCGGAAAATAGTAATATTGAAGAAATCTTATTATTCTTGCCTAAGAATTAAGCCATTTCCGCCAGTTTTCACCAAGTATTTACGAAAAAATCATTTAAAAATATCGTTTAAAATGTCGCAAGAATGAACGTCACCGAGTAAAAAGACACATCGCTATGGAAACGACTGTTATTTCATTTACCAGCCGCCTTGATTTATGGTGTAAAGATGGTGTGTTGCTAGAAGTTCTCTTCATTCGAGATTTTTAAAAGTATTTTCCTGTTTTTCTTGGATTTTTTGATAAAGGTATTAAAAAAAATAGTGTTAACAAGTCGCGGCTAAACTGTACTTTTTTTACTCGAATAACTATGGTTTCCATAACAATGTGCCTCTTTACTCGGTGATGTTCATTGTTACGACATTTTTTCTTTGACAGTTTGATATTTTGACGATGTTTTTAAATTATTTTTTTCGAAAATACTTGGTGAAAATTTGCGGAAATGGCTTAATTTTTACGCAAGGATAATTAGATTTTTTAAATAATACTATATAATACTAAAAAAAAATCTTTTTTTGTACCCGTGATAAAAAAAAAGTTTTTTGCATCGGTAACCAAAAAAGCCATGCTTTATTTCACTGCAGACGGTTACTAAAATCATGTTTTTGATGAAGGTATGAAATAAAAACATTTGTTTTTTCGTTTGGATTTTAAGAATAGGATCGACAAAAACCTGTGACGCAGCTACTATTATTTTTTTGTTAACTTCTGACATATCTGTATTTCCACAATAATAAAGGAAAAGTCCTCATATAAGATTTTCTATTTGCAAAATATTCATTCATTTTATTTCGCTTTTTAATAATATTTTCTACTTGCATTGATCTCTATATATGTATATGCATGTTCTGACAAATATTAGGGATTTTAAGCAAATAATCAAACAAACGAAACGTTCGCTTAACGGTCTCTGGGAAAAAGAAATTAAATTTTTACTTATTGTCAGAAAAAAAAATCATAATTGTATAGCAAAAAAAAAATCATAACTAAGAAACGTTTGATTATTTCCCAAAAGCCTCTATTATATTTTCAACGAATTTTTTATTACGTAATATAATATAATATTATGTACCTACATATACATGGTATTTTAATACGAGTATTATTAAAAATACCTATCCCAAGCTTCAATCTGATATTTCAACATAGAAAAAATCCGGAATATCATATACCTATGCTTCTTTTTAGATAGGCATTACATCTGAAATTGAATATTTTTACATTAGGCTTTTTATGCTATAAATAAGTTTACAAAAATAAAATTATGTTATACTTGTTTTTATAGCTTCCTATCATCTTTTCTTGCTTTTGTACATATAATACTGTAACTGTATATGTTATCAATTTATATGAAATAATTCAAATACACTTAATTACTTAAAAATATATTGTTTTTATTTAAAAATCAAAAATAAAAATATTTCTTAAAATATATTTTACAATGTTTCAGGCTAAAACTTCCTTGTTCGATTTTGAAGTTTAATGTCTTTCTGCTAGCCTTCCTGACGGGGCAATAAATTACAATTAAAAATCAGTAAAGAGACTGCTTATAAAACTGAAAATTACGAAAGCTGAATAAATTATATTTTAATATTACAAACCCGTGTTTAATTAAAATGAAAAGGTTGATGCCTTTTATTCGAATTAAGCTTGCTTGACAGAAAGCAATAAAACTTGCAAGTAGTTGCAGCAAGTTATTGCAAGGTCAAAAGATTGCCTTCAATGAATCTTGCACATTTCAAATATTATTTAAGAAGTACTCCATATGGTTATTAACTCTCTCTCTCTCTCTCTTTACATTTGTTTACCGGCACTTTTTCGAATCCCGTAGGCACTATTAACCTAATAGGACGGGCCATCAACTACTTTCAAACCCCAGACCAGGTCTTTTGTCCTCTAGTAGTTTACCGACTGGAGTGTATAACTAGGTCTACCTCCACGTGATATCCGATACCATCCGGCCTGGTAACTGGCGTCAATGGAGTGGTAGGTCCTAAGATACCTTTTACACTTATTTTCCCTGGGTTCCCTCCCCCCAACCTACTCACCAGACCGGTCTGATGAGTACCATCTAGGAAGGCAGTTTTCGTTTTCTAGAGGGATTTAGACCTAAACCCCTTTGTCGAAGCTAGGGATTTTTAACGTGCTCCACTATCAATATATGGGCCACACGGTACCGTTCTCTTATCGTTCTTTAAGAGGGACGGTATAGAATCGTGTTAGCCTGCCTCCTAAATAACAAAACCTCACAAAATTATGTAATTTTATAAGAAAAAGTCCAAGTAATCGACGGCCCCGGGGATCGAACCCGTGTCTCCTGGTTGATAGACGAGGTATGTCACTATACCAACCAGCTCGGTGATTATCCACTGTTTTTTTATCAAACCCAGCATGTTTCGACACTATAAAAACATCCTCAGGGGTCAGGGACATCACGTGGCCACTAAGAGTGGAGTGGGGAGCGATTTAGTAGGTTTAAGGTTGGGTTAGTGTGTACAAACAAAACCTTCATCTATTTTTAAAGGCAAGGCTGGATTCTTCGGCGAATCTAGTCTTAATTGCAGATTTCATCGAAAAATTTTGAAAAAAAAATTATAAAATTGCTATTTTTACGCGTTTTAAACGAGGTTTTAAATGTTGTTTACGAAAAATTGGTTAAAATTCCACCAAAAATGTAACAATTATTAATGTGAATAGCAATTTAAACAAAAAATTCTAACGTTTAAGCCGCCATATTTGACACAATATCGACTTCTTTTTTTTTTAAACCAGTTTAAGCTATTATAGTATAAAATAAAATTTAATAAAGTTGGATAATAGTGGATTTAAAAAAAACCGGTACAAAAATGAAAAAGTTGTGAATTTTCCAAAATTGTACTGTTTTTCATTTTTGATCCGCCATCTTGTATTTGGTTTGCCAGGTGTCCCGTAAGTGGCATACTGATTCCAAATTTAAGATTCTTCAATGTCATTTTATATGCTCTGAAATTATTTTATTGGACTGATAATAAACAAACAACTTGTTTGTTTAAATTTAGAGACAAATCTGTGTATATCCTTTTCTCGTGAGAATAGCTTAGAGTATTAAGTATATTACACCCTTCCAGACAGCAAAGTTACGTACCAGGTACGTAGTTGGTACCTAAGCCTCAGACGCTGGAGTGTCCGGCTCGGGCCAAGTCAAGAAAGTCGTACCTTGGGAACTATCTGCTGGCCCCAGGCGAATTAAGAAGGTTGCAGCCTAGAAAAATCTGTTCTTTTGCAAAAGAGGCAGGCTTCCAGGACTAAACCATGGATAGTGGTCCTGCGACGGGTTTCTCATTTCTACATTCATTCATTCATTCATTCAAGGCTCGGACGAAGAGTACGTACATAGTACGTACGCTAAGTACGTCCTTGTGCTATGGAAAATAAGTAACATGTACGTACTTTATATGTTCTCCTGTGGACCAATAAAAGACTTGAATTGGACGTAAAATTTTGAAAAAAAAATTATAAAATTGCTATTTTTACGCGTTTTAAACGAGGTTTTAAATGTTGTTTACGAAAAATTGGTTAAAATTCCACCAAAAATGTAACAATTATTAATGTGAATAGCAATTTAAACAAAAAATTCTACCGTTTAAGCCGCCATATTTGACACACTATCGACTTCTTTTTTTTTAAACCAGTTTAGTATAAAATAAAATTTAATAAATTTGGATAATAGTGGATTTAAAAAAAATCGGTACAAAAATGAAAAAGTTGTGAATTTTCCAAAATTGTACTGTTTTTCATTTTTGATCCGCCACCTTGTATTTGGTTTGCCAGGTGTCCCGTAAGTGGCATACTGATTCCAAATTTAAGATTCTTCAATGCCATTTTATATGCCCTGAAATTATTTTATTGGACTGATAATAAACAAACAACTTGTTTTTTTAAATTTAGAGACAAATCTGTGTATATCCTTTTCTCGTGAGAATAGCTTAGAGTATAAAGTATATTACACCTCTCCAGACAGCAAAGTTACGTATCAGGTACGTAGTTGGTACCTAAGCCTCAGACGCTGGAGTGACCGGCTCGGGCCAAGTCAAGAGAGTCGTACCTTGGGAACTATCTGCTGGCCCCTGGCGAATTAAGAAGGTTGCAGCCTAGAAAAATCTGTTCTTTTGCAAAAGAGGCAGCCTTCCAGGACTAAACCATGGATAGTGGTCCTGCAACGGGTTTCTCATTTCTACATTCATTCATTCATTCATTCAAGCCTCGGACGAAGAGTACGTACATAGTACGTACGCTAAGTACGTCCTTGTGCTATGGAAAATAAGTAACATGTACGTACTTTATATGTTCTCCTGTGGACCAATAAAATACTTGAATTGGACGTAAAATGTACGATGTACTTACAGGGGACGTTTTGGTTACGTACATGGAAGGACGTAATTTAATATAATAGGGGGGAGGGGGCAATTTTAAATCCCGAAAACTTCTCAGCGCTCCTCTCTCCTGGTTCGTCCCTCGGGAAGGAGTTTTGAATTGAGGATGGTTATTAATATAATAGCAATTATTTTAAGAGAATGCACAATATTTATACAAAAGTTTGCGTTAAAAGTGAGAGAAGTGTTACATAAATGAACTACGTCCAAGTTGTAACAATTTAATAAAGTAGTAAATACGTATAAAAAAAGACCTAAAACTAACGTAAGAATACGGTTTTGCTGTACGTACATTTTACGCAAACTTTTATATATACATCGTACGTATCTAGTAGGTCCCGGGACGTAAAATGGATATAAAAGGTACGTCCCTGGGCCATAACGAGAGTCAAACTTTTAGGTCAGTCATGTCACACCCCCTCTCCCCCCCCCCCGAATTATATTCGAGTTTTGATATGCTTATAATTTCAAACTAAATTTGAACCACTTTTAAAAATGTTGAACACACAAAATCTTGAAGCACACCCCTAATATCACCAAAAAGAATTTTGAAAAATCCGCTATTATTTGGATGCGAATTAAAGATCTCTCTGCTCATACAGAGCGCTTCAGGCTACTGCGAACATAGGCCGGAAGAAGTCAAATTTGCCAGTGTACGTACACGCAGGGACACCGCACACCTTTCAGTGGAGCAACCAACATTCAGGCTTGCGAACACCGTTCGCGGCTTGCGCGTAGTACGCCTCTAATCACGGTGCAATGTGAAGTGTAGTCCATAAAACCGGAATTTGGTCAATAAATACGCAAATTTTGATAACGTCATTTTCTTGTTTTTTGTCTCCAGAGTTCTCAGAGCGTTTTATTTTCAACTGTTCAAATTTATCACCAACAACGTGTTACAATAAAAATAAAAGCAATTTCTCAAAATAAAATAATACATTCTAAAAACCAAAAAGATTAGAAGATAGACAATATCCGAGCCTATTTTAAGAACCCCTTCCAACGTTTCCAAGCATGTTAGGGGTGATAGTTGGAAAAGCTTCTTCAATTTTAATCCGAAGTTATCCAAGTATCTAGGACCATTCAAATTGCCGTCAATAAAAAATGGCCCAATTACGTGTTCCCCTACAATACCCCCCAAACATTTAGGGTTTGGGGATACTGTGTTCTTACGTCAAAACACAAATGCAAATTTGCCCTCGACAAATATCGAACGTGTGTTGGGTTATGATGATTCAATAATGGAAAAGTGCTTTCATCTGTGAAAAGAATAGGTCTCAGAAAGTTTTCATCACGATTAACCCTTTCCATCACTGTTTCACAAAATTCCATACGACGATAGTTGTCTTCTGGAAAAATTTGATGCGTTGACACTTTGTAAGAATGCACAGTGCTCTTGAACAAGGTATAGGTTATATAAAACTGAGTCCACAAACTAATTGAACTTCTTGAATAAGGACTCTTCCATAACCACAAAATCGTATTTATTAAAATCCTAGCTGAAGCTGTTCATGAAATTTTTCACACAGTTTTGTAAAAAAATATTTTTAGCCCATTTTGATCAAATTTTAATGTTATTGGCGTGGCAAAAATACACAATTTTCTATAGAAAAAAAATTAACCATAATGCTTTTCCTGTTTTCTACAACGTTTTAAAAACGTCATTAAAATGTTACCACATGTATATTTGTTGCCTGTGACAATGTCAACGGCAACTAAAAACACATCATTTTTGCACATGCATGCAAAATTGTTTAAAATTTGACTTCCCTGGCAAGAAATGTATTTGAGAGTACCAATTATAACAAAATTGTCTGAAAGATGGAGACATTAAAATAAATATTAATGATGATGTTTACCTAAACTAATTTTCGTAAATACGCATTTTGAGAATTTACAATTTTTGTGCGAATGATACCTCATTAAGGCGCATTTACACAGACAAACTTTCCTTTGATGTGGAAATGCCGACAAACATTTACACGAGCCTCTTGAGCAAAATGTTCAAAGAAATGTTCGAGCAAAACACACGTAAATTTTGGAGAGAATGTTGAGCAAAATTTGTTTGAAGAATTGGGGGTATAAAAATTTCTTTACAAATTCAAAATATATATTGTTATTGGAATTCATTGAACTTAACTGAAAATAGAAAAACAAAGTTTTGAAATAAGGTATTTTTAATCAAGTGCTTTCCGACGGAAAAACGATTTGATGCCGAAATTCACATTTTCGATTGATCTGATTTTTATAGGGGATATGCCAGTATACTTGTAACTTTTTTGGGGTTGTAAAAAAACGAGAATAAAAAAAATAATAATTTGCACTTATTTATTGTTGTTGCCTGTAAAATATAATGATAAAAATTTACGTTTAAAAGAATATCCCTTTATTTTACTTTCTAGTTTAGTCTTTTACAATAATATTTAAGTCAAATTAAAAAACCTATATACATTTTATTAAATCTCAAATATATGAACAAAAGCACGTTCGGTTTAAATAATACCCGTTTATTACCCACTTTTACAACCCTACGAACCCGACCCTTGTCTAAAAAATATAATTTAGCAGTAATTTAGTAGACTGTGTCGCCGATCTATCATCCCGCGTTTTGGATTTCGCAGGTAGCAGGCCGGCTACCCTTTTGAATCGCAATGTTGCCCTTTGCATATTGTTGTTTCAGTGTCAATAATCGACCTTGATTATTACATTAAATTGACAATAAATATCTATATCTTCAGCAACCTTTTGCTTTTTTAAGTAACCTTTAGGACCTTAAACTAACTAGGTAAATCTGGTGTGAGGAATTAAAAAACAACAATAAAAAGGTAAAGTAAAGCTACAAAAATATGTTTAAAAAAATCCCCCTCCCCACCACTCTTCATAGTCGTGAGGCGCGGATTACTGCTTAAAAGTGCAATTTTTGAGTTTTTTGCCGATATTGGAAAAACTCAAAATTTTTTTGGAAAAGAAAAATTTTCCTGGTTTTTTTTTTTGACTTTAGGAAAAAAACCCTTGGAAATAAAAAAAACTCGCAAGAAAATCCCAAAAAAAACCCCGGGCAAAAAAATCCGGGAAAAACCCTAAGAAAAAAATATTATAAGTAACCCTAATCCATGTTACAATACTGATAGTAGAGCCAATAATAATGTTTCGCTTGCCGTCAGCTTTTTTTCACAAAAATTTTAAATAAAAGTTGGTGTTCCATTTTTTTAAAGAATTGAGATCACTGATCACTGATTCTCATCTTTAAAAATATGTTTCCCAAAAACCTAGCAATAATTTGCTCAAAAATTTACCCGAACACAATGTTCAAAGAAAAGCTCACAAAAATGTTCACGCAAAAAATTTTAGATCTTTTGCACAAGCTTTTATTTGAGCATGTTCGTCTGTGTAATTGGGCCTTTAAACTACACGACCCTCAAAAATTTGGGATCTTTACTGTTTTTATTTATTTTTCTTTTAAGATTATATTTACTTTTTTGAAATATCATTTTCCAAACAAATGTATGAGCACACGTTTAAAGGCGCAATTACAAAGACGAACATTCTCAAATAAAAGCTCGTGCAAAAGATCTGAAATTTTTTGCGCGAACATTTTTGTGAGCTTTTCTTTGAACATTTTGTTCGGGTAAATTTTTGAGCAAGTTAGTGCTATCTATTTTGGGAAAATATTTTTAAAGATGAGAATAAATATAATTTTACATCATTGATCAGTGATCTCAAAAATGGAACACCAACTTTTATTTTAAACTTTTGTGAAAAAAAGGCGACGACAAGCGAAACATTATTATTGGCTATCAGTTTTGTCATATGCAATGTTAAAATAGTTAATGATGGAGGTAATAACATTTAATTCTTTTCTTTAACTTTTTTGGTTTTCTTTCATTATAAAAAGAAAACGGAAATGTCTTCGAAGTAATTACTTTTTAAAATGCAGGTGGATATTTTTAGAGAACTGTTCTGGAGAGTAGTTAGTTGTTCCCTGGGGGAGGGGGATAGGGAGGTTTAGACAGTCGGAACGCAGCGTCAAACACTGCTGTAATTTTGTGTGTCAATGTTCATTTGACCAAAACTGCCTCTCACTAGTCTACGGTTTTTATCTTCTTCAATCTTCAATAAATGAGTGTGTCGTTTTTTTTACAACCCCAAAAAAGTTACAAGTATACTGGCATATCCCCTATAAAAATCAGATCAATCGAAGTTGCTTATGAGGTAAAACGTGAATTTCGATATCAAATCGTTTTTCCGTTGGAAAGCACTTAATTAAAAATACCTTGTTTTAAAACTTAGTCTTTCTATTTTCAGTTAAGTCAATGAATTCCCATAAAACTATAAAATTTAAATTTGTAAGAAATTTTTATTACCAACATTTCTTCAAATAAATTTTGCTCAACATTCTCTCCAAAATTTACGTGTGTTTTTTTGTACGCGATTTTGCTCGAACATTTCGTTGAACATTTTGCTCAAGAGGCTCGTGTAAATGTTTGTCGGCATTTCAACATCAAAGGAAAGTTTGTATGTGTAAATGGGCCTTAATGGATCACCAATCAGTTTATGCATATTTCGTACTGTTTCTAAATGTTTTTTTTTTACATAATAGATAAAGTGGCACAAATAGTGCGCATGCTCAGAGCAGATACGTCGTACAACAGCGACTACGTCTTACCTATCTCTACGACCACCCTTGCAGTGTTTGTACGAAGCTAGCGTATCGTAACCATTTTGTTATCTATGAGTTTTCATAAATGCCTGATCCACAATTTCACTCCTTCTATTTCCATTCTATTCTATTTTTCGACAAGAAAGGAAATAGAACTGAGCGGCATGAAGTAAAACTGTGCATCAAGCATTGAACATGTCACGAACCTTTCTTTATTTTTTTAAAGAATTGGTTTAATTTAACTCTTTTTTTTAAGGACGCTTTCACAAACGCATCAAAGATACTCTATCAACAAGGAATCAAAAATAGCTTGCCAACTTTAAGTGTCTAATATAATCATGGCTGCTTACAATTTTTGACAGGAGGGTTTTCCGTTTTTGACATGTTAACCGATTTGTTTCGTAAATTCTTTCAGGCATTTCTGGTGGACAACTAGAAACATAGATTTTGACAAACCGATAAAAAATACGAATAAACCAGAATTTTAGGGCGGCCGATCCAGGAATACCGCAAAAGCATTTTGGTTGAGAGGTGTTTTGTATGTGCAGTAGAGGGCGCGACATTTGCAGCTGTCGTTTTGCATTGGTTTTAGCTGTATAAGTTTAAAAAAATGCTAAAATTTCTTCGTGTTTGGTCAGCTGAGATTTAGTTTTTATTTTAACATTAAAAAAATCTGTAATAGCGCATTCCTATACAATTTTGCATTGGAAAAAATTTTGATATAACAACAAGCTGCTACTATTGTGACAGTTAAAAATACAGCAAACACGTCGGTGCCACACCGTGTGTATAGCTATGGATCAGCTTTAAAATCTAAATTGTCTAAACTGTGTTACTTGGGACGTATTTTGACGTTTCTGGTTCTTAGATTTTAATATTTTTGAGTATAGTATTAGGCATGTAAAGTTTTACATTTTTTATTTTAGCAAGCAAAAAAAATATTGTTTTTCAAACTTTGATCATGAATTCTAGCTCCCCCTGTACATATTAGAAGGTCTGCCGCGAGGAAAAATTGTGCATTTTTGCCACGTCAATAACATATTAAAATTTTGTCAAAATCGGTTAAAAATATTTTTTCTTAGAAAACTGTGTGCAAAATTTTACAAACAGCTTCAGCTGAGATTTTAATAAATACGGTTTTGTGGTCATGGAAGAGTCCCTATTGAAAAAGTACAATAAGTTTTTGGACCCAGTTTTATATAACCTATACCTCGTTCAACAGCACTGTGAATGATAAGTAAGACAGTGGCTGAAGACGTATCAACTGCTTCGTCAATTTGGTGGCTATTTAACTTTCAATTTTCCTCCACTGCAGCTCAAATCATCACCTCTCGTACTTCCTGCTCGTTATTCAGAACAGTGGGTTTTTTTATGGTTTCTTGGCGCTATACAACCAAATTTTCAAAATTTTGCACAAACCTATGAATCGTTGATAAACTAGGTTGGGCTAATTACAAAATTCTCCAAAAAAAGTTTTTGAATAAGTCTCAATGGTCTGCCTTGATAGTACCATTTGACCATCTGCACTTTTTCAGCAATTTCGTAGACATCCATTTTTAGTTTTAAAAATGTATTATTTCACTTAAGAACTTACCAAACTGTTTCTCGAGCAAGGCCGAAATAAACAAAATAATAAAAACAAAATAAATTTCAAAAAGATAACACTGCAGCGTGCTTCGACTCCACCTCGGTCGTACGGCACGGAGAGTAAATTGGACTTGATTCCCCCTATGTTCGCAGCAGCTTGAAACTCATTGTATAGTCCGCATCAGCTAAGAACCAACATTGGAAAAATCAGGTGCCTTACACATGTGCATATTAGGTAGCAAAAGTCCAACAAAGATTGAAATAGTTTTTTTTAGTGATTTCTAGTCGTTTCTAGTATATTTCTTTGCCTTCTAAGCTTACTGGATTTCAATTCGCTAAACCCCCCATTTTGAATAAATATAAAAATTCACAGAAATTAGGGTGGTTAAATTTTTTTTCAAGTTGTCCAAAATTAGTTCGAAATTAGTTCAAAATTAGTTCAAAATTATATTTCAAAGCATTTCGATATTTTTTTTGAGGGGGTGTGGCTTGACGTCAACCTACACCCCTCAAAAAACCAGGAAAGGGTGTGGTTCAAAATTAGTTAGAAATTATAAGCATATCAATACTCAAATATCTTTCGGGGGGGGGGGGAGTGGCTTGACCGACCTAAACTTTTCACTTGGCTACCCTATGATATATAATTTTATTTTAACTATTGGATTTTGGACGCGGGGACTAACCTAACTTCAAATTTTAAAGTTCAGAGAGTTTGCGGTCAGTTTGAGTTGAGCTTGAGCAATTTATTATTGTTGGAAACTCTCGTATGTGTATCTATTGAAATAAACGGGCGTTATTTTAGTTCGTTAAAATCACAACTATAGACTCACATAACATTGGATGAATATTCATGTCATAGGAATATTCCCTTAAAGTGACTTTTGGAATATTCTATTGCGAATATGACAGAAATGTTGCAGACCTATTTTTTGTTGAATATTCTTTAAGAGTTTTTCGCTTTTAAAAAATAACAGGAACACGCTAGACAAAAGGCGATAATTTTTTTGAATGCAGCTAACGTTTGCTGATAATAATCTGAAAACCACGTTCTTTTACCAGTTTAGGGATTTGCAAAAAATAATAATAGTTAGCGACTAGGCCAAAAACAACATATTTTTATTGTTTTTTTTTTTTAAATTACAGGAACACGCTAGACAAAAGGCGATACTTTTTTTAAACGCAGCTAACGTTTTTTGATAATAATCCAAAAACTACGTAATTAGCGAATAGGCTAAAAACCACATATTTTGATCAGTTTTTTGCTTTTAAAAAATTACAGAAACACGCTAGACAAAAGGCGATACTTTTTTTGAATCCAGCTAACGTTTTTTGATAATAATCTAAAGAGCACATACTTCTATCAGTTTTGGAATTTGCAAAAAATAATAATAATTAGCGAATAGGCTAAAAACCTCATATTTTTATCGGTTTTTGATTTTAAAAAATTACAGAAACACGCTAGACAAAAAACGATACTTTTTTTGAACGCAGCTAACGTTTTTTGATAATAATATAAAAAGCACAATCTTCTATCAGTTTTGGTATTTGGAAAAAATAATAATAATTAGCGAATAGGCTAAAAACCACATATTTTTATAGTTTTTTGCTTTTAAAAAATTACAGGAACACGCTAGACAAAAGGCGATAATTTTTTTGAACGCAGCTAACGTTTGCTGATAATAATCTAAAAACCACGTTCTTTTACCAGTTTTGGGATTTGCAAAAAATAATAATAGTTAGCGACTAGGCCAAAAACAACATATTTTTATCGGTTTTGCTATTAAAAAATTACAGAAATACGCTAGAGAAAAGGCGATACTTTTTTTGAACGCAGCTAACGTTTTTTGATAATAATCTTAAAAGCACATTCTTCTATCAGTTTTGGGATTTGCAAAAAATATTAATAATTAGCGAATAGACTAAAAACCACATATTCTTATAGTTTTTTGCTTTTAAAAAATTACAGGAACACGCTAGACAAAAGACGATAATTTTTTTGAACGCAGCTAACGTTTGCTGATAATAATCTAAAAACCACGTTCTTTTACCAGTTTTGGGATTTGCAAAAAATAATAATAGTTAGCGACTAGGTCAAAAACAACATATTTTTATCGTTTTGGCTTTTAAAAAATTACAGGAACACGCTAGACAAAAGGCGATACTTTTTTTAAACGCAGCTAATGTTTTTTGATAATAATCTAAAAAGCACATTCTACTATCAGTTTTGGGATTTGCAAAAAATAATAATAATTAGCGAATAGGCTAAAAACAACATATTTTTATAGTTCTTTGCTTTTAAACAATTACAGGAACACGCTAGACAAAAGGCGATATTTTTTTGAACGCAGCTAACGTTTGTTGATGATAATCTAAGAACCGCGTTCTTTTATCAGTTTTGGCATTTGCAAAAAATAATAGTAATTAGCGAATAGGCTAAAAACCACATATTTTTATCATTTTTTGCTTTTAAAATATTACATGAACACGCTAGACAAAAGGCGATACTTTTTTTGCATGCAGCTAACGCTTTTGATAATAATCTAAAAACCATATTCTTCTATCAGTTTTGGTATTTGGAAAAAATAATAATAATTAGTGAATAGGCTAAAAACCACATATTTTTTATAGTTTTTTGCTTTTAAAAAATTACAGGAACACGCTAGACAAAAGGCGATAATTTTTTTGAACGCAGCTAACGTTTGCTGATAATAATCTAAAAACCACGTTCTTTTACCAATTTTGGGATTTGCAAAAAATAATAATAGTTAGCGACTAGGCCAAAAACAACATATTTTTAACGGTTTTGCTATTAAAAAATTACAGAAACACGCTAGACAAAAGGCGATACTTTTTTTAAACGCAGCTAACGTTTTTTGATAATAATCTTAAAAGCACATTCTTCTATCGGTTTTGGGATTTGCAAAAAATATTAATAATTAGCGAATAGGCTAAAAACAACATATTTTTACATTTTTTTGCTTTTAAAAAATTACAGGAACACGCTAGACAAAAGACGATAACTTTTTTGAACGCAGCTAACGTTTGCTGATAATAATCTAAAAACCACGTTCTTTTATCAGTTTTGGGATTTGCAAAAAATAATAATAGCGACTAGGCCAAAAACAACATATTTTTATCGTTTTGGCTTTTAAAAAATTACAGGAACACGCTAGACAAAAGGCGATACTTTTTTTGCATGCAGCTAACGCTTTTGATAATAATCTAAAAACCATATTCTTCTATCAGTTTTGGGATTTGCAAAAAATAACAGTAATTAGCGAATAGGCTAAAAAACCACATATTTTTATAATTTTTTGCTTTTAAAATATTACATGAATACGCTAGACAAAAGGCGATACTTTTTTTGAACGCAGCTAACGTTTTTTGATAATAATATTAAAAGCACATTCTTCTATCAGTTTTGGGATTTGCAAAAAATATTAATAATTAGCGAATAGGCTAAAAACAACATATTTTTATAGTTTTTTGCTTTTAAAAAATTACAGAAACACGCTAGACAAAAGGCGATATTTTTTTGAACGCAGCTAACGTTTGCTGATAATAATCTAAAAACCACGTTCTTTTACCAGTTTTGGGATTTGCAAAAAATAATAATAGTTAGCGACTAGGCCAAAAACAACATATTTTTATCGGTTTTGCTATTAAAAAATTACAGAAACACGCTAGACAAAAGGCGATACTTTTTTTGAACGCAGCTAACGTTTTTTGATAATAATCTTAAAAGCACATTCTTCTATCAGTTTTGGGATTTGCAAAAAATATTAATAATTAGCGAATAGGCTAAAAACAACATATTTTTAGAGTTTTTGGCTTTTAAAAAATTACAGAAACACGCTATACAAAAGACGATAATTTTTTTGAACGCAGCTAACGTTTTCTGATAATAATCTAAAAACCACGTTCTTTTACCAGTTTTGGGATTTGCAAAAAATAATAATAGTTAGTGACTAGGCCAAAAAAAACATATTTTTATCGTTTTGCTTTTAAAATATTACAGGAACACGCTAGACAAAAGGCAATACTTTTTTTGCATGCAGCTAACGCTTTTGATAATAATCTAGAAACCATATTCTTCTATCAGTTTTGGGATTTTCAAAAAATAATAATAATTAGCGAATAGGCTAAAAACGACATATTTTTATCGGTTTTTTATGTTAAAAAATTACAGAAACACGCTAGAAAAAGGCGATACTTTTTTTGAACGCAGCTAACTTGTTTTGATAATAATCTAAAAACCACATTCTTCTATCAGTTTTGGGATTTGCAAAAAATAATAATATTTAGCGAATAGGCTAAAAACCACATATTTTGGTCGGTTTTTTGCTTTTAAAAAATTATAGAAACACGCTAGGCAAAAGGCAATACTTTTTTTGAACGCAGCTAACGTTTTTTGATAATAATCTTACAAGCACATTCTTCTATCCGTTTTGGGATTTGCAAAAAATAATAATAATTAGCGAATAGACTAAAAACCACATATTCTTATAGTTTTTTGCTTTTAAAAAATTACAGGAACACGCTAGACAAAAGACGATAATTTTTTTGAACGCAGCTAACGTTTGCTGATAATAATCTAAAAACCACGTTCTTTTACCAGTTTTGGGATTTGCAAAAAATAATAATAGCGACTAGGCCAAAAACAACATATTTTTATCGTTTTGGCTTTTAAAAAATTACAGGAACACGCTAGACAAAAGGCGATACTTTTTTTGCATGCAGCTAACGCTTTTGATAATAATCTAAAAACCATATTCTTCTATCAGTTTTGGGATTTCCAAAAAATAATAATAATTAGCGAATAGGCTAAAAGCGACATATTTTTATCGGTTTTTTAATGTTAAAAAATTACAGAAACACGCTAGACAAAGGCGATACTTTTTTTGAACGCAGCTAACGTTTTTTGATAATAATCTAAAAACCACATTCTTCTATCAGTTTTGGGATTTGCAAAAAATAATAATATTTAGCGAATAGACTAAAAACCACATATTCTTATAGTTTTTTGCTTTTAAAAAATTACAGGAACACGCTAGACAAAAGACGATAATTTTTTTGAACGCAGCTAACGTTTGCTGATAATAATCTAAAAACCACGTTCTTTTACCAGTTTTGGGATTTGCAAAAAATAATAATAGCGACTAGGCCAAAAACAACATATTTTTATCGTTTTGGCTTTTAAAAAATTACAGGAACACGCTAGACAAAAGGCGATACTTTTTTTGCATGCAGCTAACGCTTTTGATAATAATCTAAAAACCATATTCTTCTATCAGGTTTGGGATTTCCAAAAAATAATAATAATTAGCGAATAGGCTAAAAGCGACATATTTTTATCGGTTTTTTAATGTTAAAAAATTACAGAAACACGCTAGAAAAAGGCGATACTTTTTTTGAACGCAGCTAACGTTTTTTGATAATAATCTAAAAACCATATTCTTCTATCAGTTTTGGGATTTGCAAAAAATAATAATAATTAGCGAACAGGCTAAAAACAAAATATTTTTTATAGTTTTTTGCTTTTCAAAAATTACAGAAACACGCTAGACAAAAATCGATATTTTTTTTGAACGCAGCTAACGTTTTTTGATAATAATCTTACAAGCACATTCTTCTATCCGTTTTGGGATTTGCAAAAAATAATAATTAGCGAATAGACTAAAAACCACATATTCTTATAGTTTTTTGCTTTTAAAAAATTACAGGAACACGCTAGACAAAAGACGATAATTTTTTTGAACGCAGCTAACGTTTGCTGATAATAATCTAAAAACCACGTTCTTTTACCAGTTTTGGGATTTGCAAAAAATAATAATAGCGACTAGGCCAAAAACAACATATTTTTATCGTTTTGGCTTTTAAAAAATTACAGGAACACGCTAGACAAAAGGCGATACTTTTTTTGCATGCAGCTAACGCTTTTGATAATAATCTAAAAACCATATTCTTCTATCAGTTTTGGGATTTCCAAAAAATAATAATAATTAGCGAATAGGCTAAAAGCGACATATTTTTATCGGTTTTTTAATGTTAAAAAATTACAGAAACACGCTAGACAAAGGCGATACTTTTTTTGAACGCAGCTAACGTTTTTTGATAATAATCTAAAAACCACATTCTTCTATCAGTTTTGGGATTTGCAAAAAATAATAATATTTAGCGAATAGACTAAAAACCACATATTCTTATAGTTTTTTGCTTTTAAAAAATTACAGGAACACGCTAGACAAAAGACGATAATTTTTTTGAACGCAGCTAACGTTTGCTGATAATAATCTAAAAACCACGTTCTTTTACCAGTTTTGGGATTTGCAAAAAATAATAATAGCGACTAGGCCAAAAACAACATATTTTTATCGTTTTGGCTTTTAAAAAATTACAGGAACACGCTAGACAAAAGGCGATACTTTTTTTGCATGCAGCTAACGCTTTTGATAATAATCTAAAAACCATATTCTTCTATCAGGTTTGGGATTTCCAAAAAATAATAATAATTAGCGAATAGGCTAAAAGCGACATATTTTTATCGGTTTTTTAATGTTAAAAAATTACAGAAACACGCTAGAAAAAGGCGATACTTTTTTTGAACGCAGCTAACGTTTTTTGATAATAATCTAAAAACCATATTCTTCTATCAGTTTTGGGATTTGCAAAAAATAATAATAATTAGCGAACAGGCTAAAAACAAAATATTTTTTATAGTTTTTTGCTTTTCAAAAATTACAGAAACACGCTAGACAAAAATCGATATTTTTTTTGAACGCAGCTAACGTTTGTTGATTATAATCTAAAAACCACGTTCTTTTATCAGTTTTGGGATTTGCAAAAAATAATAATAATTAGCGAATAGGCTAAAAACCACATATTTTTATAATTTTTTGCTTTTAAAATATTACAGGAACACGCTAGACAAAAGGCGATATTTTTTTGCACGCAGCTAACGCTTTTGATAATAATCTAAAAACCATATTCTTCTATCAGTTTTGGGATTTCCAAAAAATAATAATAATTAGCGAATAGGCTAAAAACGACATATTTTTATCGGTTTTTTTATGTTAAAAAATTACAAAAACACGCTAGAAAAAGGCGATATTTTTTTGAACGCAGCTAACGTTTTTTGATAATAATCTAAAAACTACATTCTTCTATCAGTTTTGGGATTTGCAAAAAATAATAAAACCACAAATTTTTACCAATTTTTTACTTTTAAAATATTACAGAAACAGGCTAGACAAAAGGCGATACTTTTTTGAACGCAGCTAACGTTTTTTGATAATTTATCTAAGGGTCTACTTATTATGCATGTCAAGTTGCACTGCTGAATTATTATTTTTTCTTAATTAAACTCCTCATTTTCCAGACTAATATGCGATTTTCTTACGAACTTTTGAATAGCTTCAATATAGAAGAACCTCTCTAGCATAGCCCCACCCCAATTTATTTGCATATGTAATAACAGCCCTAAAAGGGAATGAATAGAGCTACAAAAAAATATAGCCTTATCAAAATCTCTCAAAGTTTTTAGAATTATCAGCTAGAGATATTGTGTTGTTATTTTTGGAAGAAAATTTTCACCATTTTGAATTCGTGGATTTTTCAAATTTAACCGCTACTGAAAAAAAAATTGAACAAACTGTGACAAAATTAATATTAATAACAAGAAAAATGGCATCATAGTAGTAGTAGTAGTAGTAGTATGGTTTATTTTGCATATGGTAACATGATAAATATTTTATACATTATCGTTTTAGATTTATCTCTAGGCAAAAAAAAATAAAGTCCCTGATGCTGCAGATTAAAAAAAGCAATTATTTTGGTATCCTTTGAGTTAAACGGCCACGGATAGCGCAATCTGTACCAGAAGAATATTTTAAAAGGCAGCAAATTTAATTTATGGTGTGCCAAATTGTGCAAAATGTGTGCAAAATTATGGCCTAAAAATTTTTCAGAAACCGTATCTGGGGGCGGGGCAAAGTTGACCTACCCTGCATTTCGGCTCCCTAGATGAGAACTGTCGAACCATTTATAATCAAAGTCATTTAAGGGGAAAACAATAGAGACATTTCTACATTGTATAGAAGATAGAACTGACCTGATAGGAACCACATATTTTGATCAATTTAAAAAAAAAGATACCATCAAAATTCTCGTTTAGTATTCTTTGGCACATTGGATATATGGAGCGGAAACTCATTTTTCATTACTTTTTATCTCCTCGGACCTGGTGTTGGCAGCAGTCAAAAGAAGCGTAATAAAAATGAGAGCCTAATAAAAAGAAAGTCATCCCGTTTGGGGAACGGCCGGCAATTTTCTTTTGTAAAAAATCTGTCAAGTCCATTTTTATTCACATGGTTGACTTATATACGGGGTGAAGTCTTTCGAAGTTAAGATAAAACAGATCTTGTGGTTAAAAATTAAAACAAAATCTTTTCTACAATTTTTGCAGTTCCGGTGTTTACAGAAAAAACTTTGTGCGGCACACCACTATACTTTAATATGTTCATTTTTGCACCATTTTCTACTTGATTCAAGCTGGGTTTATACAGACAAATAAAAATAACATATAAAAATAAAAATATTAAATAATTTTGGTTTATATGCAGCCAAATAAAAATAACTTTGCACCAATCAGCACACAGCTTCTGCACTTTTAAAAAAAAGTGAGTGACACCAATAATTGAAATAATTAAACTAAACTCCATCATACTGTTTCCTTAAATAATAACTGCCACAAAAAAACAAAAAATCATAAAAAAAACCTGAAAAATCCATTTTCAGATAAAAATAAAAGTTAAAAGTTGCCCATCATTTTATTTTTAAGATCAACTTTTATTTTAATTTTAACTATTATTTTTCTTTTAATTTAAATTTTTATTTGTCTAAATAAACCCAACCTTAGTAAAGACACAACATCTCTAAAAATTCAAGTGATTTTTTTACCTGACAAAACTGAAATAAAATCCGATATATGGTTCAGACCTTACATCCTTAGGTGGACTACTAAAAATACCCAATGCTTACGGAGACTTCGGTTAAACAGGGTTCCTAAGATTTTCCTTAGGGATAGGATTTCAATAAATCAAACAGAAATGGCATAGAAAGTTCTGCGCGCACAAAAGAAACAGGTATATTGAGCAATGGTGCCAGTTTGTTATTATCTCCGGACTGCTTTCATGAGAAAAAATTGTCGCCACTCTTTCATTGTGAGCATAAATCATAGTTGCAATAATAACCGTTGACAAGATGTCTGCAAATTCCGCTAGATGGCGGCCACACATCTAATTTAATTAAAAATTAGATGTTTTCAGGTCCAAACCAGAGCTTTCTCTTGATTAAAGGAGGCGGCAGGGTCCATTATGTGAGGTTGTTAACATTAGAAAGAAATATCTTCGCTTTTAATTAAATTTCTTTCCATTCTGTTCTACTAGTGACATCTATCCGGAAACGACCAAACCATGCAGCTAGCACTAGCAGCCAAAGAAGTCAATAAACGGCGCTGTTTTTCCTGCAGAGCTTTTTGCTTGCGATATTATTGATTTTAAATAAAGCTGGCCCTACACTACCTTTGATATTTTCTAGGTGTTTTATGACATGATCTCGAAACATGTAGCGAACCAATTCTTCAAAACTAGCGGGAGGGTAAAAGCGAAAAATAAGGGGCTGCCAATATTTGTAACACCCAAAAAGGGGTGAAAAGATTTATTTTGCTCTGTTTCTTTACAAAAAATGTTTTTTTTTTACTAAAAACTTGAGCTCTGCCACTTGTTTTCTTTTTTTTCAACTTTCTCGAAATTTTCGTCATACCGTAGAAAAAAATTATTTCCCCCATGGTCATACTCTACTTTTATTCGAAAAAATTTAGAAACAGAGACGGCATCAGTTTTCCTAAAACGGGGGATCTTGGTTTCGAGTGAGAAGATAAAGGGCGCCGCAGGCAAAAATTTTTCAATTAAATTAGCCGAACGCAAAAATGTTAGAAAAACAAAGCACGAAATAAAAATGGCGCCACTTACAATTTTTTTTTCAAAAATTACGTAATTTCGGAAGAAATAGGTCTAAAGAGTATAATTTTTAAGAAAAAAATATCAATTTTCTCGCCCTCCTCCACTGGGACTACAGGGGCCGTGCACAAATTACGTAATGGTCATAGGGGGGACGGGGGTTACAAAACGTTACGTAAGGGGGAGGGGGGTTTAATAAGTGAAAAGTTTTTTTTTTGGGGGGGGGTAGTGGTCTTGAAATCGTTACGTAATATTAGGGGAGTGGCGTGCCAAACCGTTACAAAACATTACATAGGGAGGGGGTCAAAAATTGGTAAAATCACCGTTACGTAATTTGTGCACGGTCCCACATCTGACTGTTCCTCCTTTTTGATTTCGAATCAAAGTGCAAAACCCGGGTTGGACGTTCGAAGGCGTCAACCCGTCCTATTTGCTTGACAAAGTTTCTACGATTTCTCCGGCCGTGTATGAACGCTTTAGGTTAGGCATTTGCATGTATCTCAGTCCCCAGCCTGTAAACAGTGCGTAAGGACAATGGTTACAAAATGAAAAGCCGAAAAATATTTTTTTTACGATATCTTTCATCAGTTTGGTATTAAAGTCGACCAAAAACAATTTTTATTCCAGTCCTAAAGGTATGAAAACGGAAAACATTAGAAAACAACAACCTGGAATGGATTTACTACGTGTAAGATGTAGTGACAACATCGCCCCATGCCCATCCTTTTCTGCCTAATGTGCTTTTCCGTTTGTCTGCGTCTTATACACGGCTGCTTGGCCCCCTAAGGATTTGCTTAGGAACCCTGTATTAGAGGGTTAATAGACCACCAATTTTGTAAATAAACAGTGGTTATTATTTGCCAAGGAGTTTCCGTTGTCCCAGGTATCTTTTCTTTTTTTATTTGTCATAATATTGGTCGACATTCTTTAGTAACCGTCAGAAAATCTCGCCCTTACAAAAAATTTAACGATTTTTAAACACATTTACACTTTTTTGCTTTGCATTTGCTTTTTTGTCAGGACTTGTATTTACTAAAATAGTTTCTTAATAGTGTTCCAGTAAGTAAAAAATTTCAATTTTAATTTTTGTAGGCAGTTTTTGTGAAAAATCCTTTTTTTTTGTTTAAAAAAGCGTATTATTATTTTTGAGTGTAAACAAACCTTTAAAAGCATATACTTATAAACTTACTATACACGCCCTGGAAGTCGCAATTTTGTTAGTAACATATCATGTTCAAGTATGCCATGAAAATAATGATATACGGGCGCTTTGCGCAAGTGTGTTGGATTGATGTTTTTCCTGACGCCATTTTTGTTTGTTTTGATTTTTGATTCTGAAAGTGGTGTGTTTTTTCGGTTTTTAATTTCACTCACAGTACACACACTATAGTGTACTGTGATTTTACTTTATCTTCTATGTTTATGGCAGGCATTTATACAAAACAAAGTCACTTATACAGAGAAAAACAAATACCTGTGAAATTTTTGGTATCATTCAGAGAAAACATCTGCCTTGGCACTTTCACATCTTATTAATTTCATTAAAATGCATTTAAAAACGCCATAAGATTACATTTTTATTTTGGGCGGCACGTATTTTACGTAAAAAAACAAAAAATGCTTGGTTTTTGAAAAGTAAACACTACTGTCAACGTGCATTCATATGCCATCGGCCATCGCGCATGCGTAAAACGGCTGAAATGTCAAAAATTTTCATAGCCTCCTGGATTTAGATCTGCATAATATCTTTAAAATATTAAATATTAAATGTACAAAATGTTATTAAGGAATGACTCGATTTCTCGTACAACGCTAAGGAAAATATTCGGGGCGCTGTGTTTTTATTTCAAATGTAAAAAAGTTAAAATCGCCACTCCAGAATTGTGAAAATGAGATTTTCTGTCGTTTTTGAAGAATCACGCCCAATATGTCAAATTCCTTAACATATGTGTGTAGAAAGCGTATGATCTCTGGAACTACTTAGTCTATTTTTATCAAACATAGCTATATAAGGGTTGCCAACTTTTGAATTCTCAAATAAGGAACGCTTACTTAGTTCACATACAGACCGCTTCAAGCTACTGCGAACATAGGCCGGAAGAAGTCCAATTTGCCAGTGTACGTACATGCAGGGACACCGCACACCTATCAGTGAAGCAACCAATACTCAGACTTGCGTGACTTGCGTTTGGTATTTAGTACGCCTCTAACCACGGTGCTGTGTCGAGTGTAGTCAATGAAACCGGAATTTGGTCCATAAATAAGCAAATTTTTATAACATATTTTTCTTATTTTGTCTCACTGATAAATAAGAGCGTTTTATTGTCAACTGCTCAGATTTATCACTGACAACGTGTTACAATGAAAATAATAAGGAGAAACAAAATAAAAGAATACATTCTAAAAACCAAAAAGATTCTCCCAGTCAAAAAAAAGTTAGAGCAAATGTTCGAAAAGTCCTCCTTGCTCGGCTAGACAATATCCGAGCCTATTATAAAAACCCCTTCTAACGTTTCCAAGCATATTAGGGGTAATAGTTTGAAAAGCTTCTTCATTTTTGATCCGAAGTTCTTCCAAATTATTAGCCCTTTCATGCCCGTAAACTTTATTTTTGATATAACTCCACAGATAGAAGTCATTAGGAACAAGATCGGGTGATCGAGCTGGCCATAAAATAGTTTCCCGTGTATTTATAACCCGATTGTCAAGATATTCCCTAACAAGGCCAACATTGTGAGCGGGACAACCATCTTGTTGAAACCATGTTTCACCAAATCTCACACCTGCCTAGCAGTTGGAATAATATGCTGCTAGAGTATATCCAAGTATCTAGGACCATTCAAATTGCCGTTAATAAAAAATGGTCCAATTACGTGTTCCCCTACAATACCCCCCCAAACATTTAGTTTTTGGGGATACTGTGTTCTTACGTCAAAATACAAATGCAAATTTTCCCTCGACCAATATCGAACGTGTGTTGGGTTATGACGATTCAATAATGGAAAAGTGCTTTCATCTGTGAAAAGAATAGATCTCAGAAAGTTTTCATCACGATTAGCCCTTTCCATCATTGTTTCGCAAAATTCCATACGACGATAGTTGTCCTCCGGAAAAATTTGATGCGTTTTTGACGCTTTGTAAGAATGATAACCATTCTTTTTGAGAACACGTAAGACAGTGTCTGAAGACGTATCAACTGCTTCAGCAATTTGGTGGCTAGTTAACTTTCGATTTTCCTCCACTGCAGCGCAAATCATCACATCTTGTACTTCCTGCTCGTCATTCAAAACAGTGGGTTTTTTATGGTTTCTTGGCGCTACACAACCAAACTTTTCAAAATTCTGCACAAACCTATAAATCGTTGATAAACTAGGTTCTGGGCGATTTACAAAATTCTCCAAAAAAAGTTCTTGAATAAGTCTCAATGGTCTGCCTTGATAGTACCATTTGACCATCTGCACTTTTTCGGCAACTTCGTAGACATCCATTTTTAGTTTTAAAAATGTATTATTTCAATTAAGAACTCTCGAGCAAGGCAGAAATGAAACAAAATAATAAAAACAAAATAAATTTCCAAAAGATAACACTGCAGCGTGCTTCGAATCCACCTCGGTCGTACGGCACGGGGAGTAAATTGGACTTGACTCTTATGTTATGTTCGCAGTAGCCTGAAGCTCATTGTATATACCTAAATATAACAAAATTCTGTCATAAAATAAAATCTGTTTCTGTCGGAAAAAAGCTATTTTCCTAAAAAGTGCAGAATACCCATTTTTCCGCACGCAAACGCTGTTGACAGAACTCCGCTATGCATCGTTCTGTAAACAGCATTTGCGTGCGGAAAAATCGATTCCTGCAATTGTTTTTGTAAAAGCGCTAGCGTGGCGTTTACTTTGAATTAACTCAGGATTTTCATCGATGTTATTAGGAAACTCTGCACAGGTCATATTAAAATTTATACAAATCCGTATCTCTGACTTAATTAGTTTAACGCTCCATCGGTTTATACTATTTGGCCATTTGAAATTCATGAAAGACAAAACCTTTTTAACAAGCTATAAACAGCTTAGGAAATTCAAATGGCACATGGCGGCAATAATATTAACTGTGTACTGTGTAAATATTCGATCTGGATAGACTTTTGGTCTGAATACGGAACCGTCCCATAAAAAACGGAACGGTAATAACACTTAAAATGCAATTTTTGATCGTAATTGTAAAAATGAAATGTGAATGAAATGAAAGTGCCTCAGGCGAAAAATTTTGCAATTTATGATTTTTTAAAGATTTTTGTTAAAAATTAAACTCCAGTTGTTGTATTTTATTTGTATTTTATTCCCTATATATTTTATTTTTGCTGTTATTTGATTGTGCCAATTGTAACCAGGCTTTTCGGGGAGGTTTTAAACTCACCCCCCCCCAGTGCGCCACTGCCCCTTTATTTTCGCATTCGCGTCGGGGATTAAAAAAACACAAGCAACTTGGATCCAAAACTAAATATAACTTATCAGTCTATCGCGATGGTACCCCGTCCCCATTTTGCGATGGCTTCTACCAAAATTTTTCAATGTTTAAGCATGACCAACTTGGGATTCTCCTAAATCGAATAAAAAAAAATCGGTCAGGCGTTTTTTTTGTTGAGCTGGATTGATAAAAAATAAATTGTCGATAAGGCATCAATAATTTAAAAAGGAAATAAATAAAACAAAGCCCCTTAATAAAAGCAACGAAGAAAGATTCTCAAGAGATTTAGACCAGCGCCTTTTTAAATCCAGTAATCTTAAGAAGACGAAAAAGCACTTTATCTGGATTGATTGGCTGCCATCAGCGATGGGGTTGACGTATAAAGCTGGGTTTATACCGAAAAAAATAAAACTAAATTAAATAACAAATAAAATTAAAAATAACAACTTGTTGATGGATTATAGAGGAACAAAAATTAGTATAAGTATGAATAGTAATGACCCAATCAGCAGACAAACACAAATGTGTCATTTGTCGGTATTTGTTACCGTTTTTTTTTGTTTTTATTTGAAATTTGTATTTTTTTGCTAAAAATTTACAAAAAACATCATTTTTTTAGCACCCAAGATCACGTGCATATATTTTAGAGCAGTGTCCTACCAGGGCTGTGTCTCACCAGAAGCTAATGGTTGTCCAGTCACATAAATACCTTATTCAAAGCAAAATTAGTGTCAAAACCTTTCCATACCTTTTTATACGAAAGTACATCACCCAGTATCCTTACATAAACCGAACAAAATTATACATCTCCTTTTGAATTAAAAAAATTAATGTTTCCTAACATGCGCACATCCGTTTTCAGATAAAATTAAATTAAAAAGCTAAAAGTTGACCATCTTTTAATTTTAATATTATTTTCTTAGTTTTAATTTTAGCAGTATAAACGCTTACAGGATATAGGATTAACTCTAATACAAGTCTCTATAAACTGGTCATATTTTATTTTATATTTTAATTATTTGCCTATAAAACCATAATATAAATTATTTTTAATCAGATATCAATCAGCTGCAATCGAGCTAGCCAGCTGGTTAAGCTGAACTAGAACTTGTTTATAGACCCATTTTCCTTAATACGCTTTACAGATTATAAAAATAATCAGACAGTCCACTCACATTTCAGATTTGAGAAATTATATATTGTTCTTCGTAAGTGCTTTGCCATTAGCAAATTCGGTCCAATTAGCTGGCTTAAATATACAGGGTGTTTCATAATTTAGTATTAAGATGTTAACGGCGCCCAACATTTGCTTGAACATTTACCTGAACAAAATGTTCAGAGAAAGGGCGAGTTTGTAAATTCAACATTTTTGTGTACAGTGAAGAAATGTCGTTGCTTTACCCAATACAAAAAGAACGCGTTGCGTTGTGAACAGCTGAGTGCCAATAACCACACTTAAAATAATAAATTCGTACCTCAACTTCGGCTCGAGAAAATCGGAAATGTGACTTATAAAGTAGCATTTACGCAGGTGAATATATCTTTGATCTTCGAAATGCCGACAAACATTCGCGCGAATTATTAATTTGAAGATTCGTGCAAAAGGTTCAGACCAAAAGATCCGGGGTTCGTGTAAAAAGGTTCGTGGTGTTCGGAAACGGAACTTTTTAAGGGTCCCTGGTAAACCAAATGACTTTTTGGTATACTTATGGCCCTCTTAATTTTTATTTAACCGTATAAACTCTAGTGGAAAGCACTATTGCAGCAAAAACCAATTTTTTCTGCTAATATTCACATTTCGTTTATTTATTAACACTCTTAAATAAACCCTTGTATCTTGAAAACTAGTCGTATGATTTTTTTGGTTCAATTCTTAGAACATTGAACTACTAGAAGGAGTCTGGTCTGTCTGGTTACACTGGTTGTTTGAGTGCAACATGTACAGAGGGGAAAGGGGAGAAAGAAATCTGAGTTGCCAATTTTAATAAAAAAATTATGCAACAAAAAACTTATTAAATTTGGATTAAGTTTTGGCGCTTATTTATTAAGTAATTAATGAGGTTTAAAATATGTGTTGAAAACGCTAATATACACAATACATAATACCCACGATCTATTTAAAACTTATCCCTAAAGGCACTAAGGGCGCCCAAGATCAACACTGGTGGAGGAATGTGCGGATGCACTGGAATCCTTGGGAGAGTGCAAACAAGTGACACTTATGTGGGTACCGGGACATATGGGGGTGCCGGGTAACGAGATGGCCGACGAGCTCGCCAGGATCGGGGCAAGCACCTAGTATGTAGAGCCGGAACCACTCCTAGGAACAACCAATTGCAAAGTCGACTCAATAAATGGGCCAACGATGCCATGACGACCGCTTGGAGAGCAGGAACAGGATGCAGACAGACCAAGGACTTCGTGAAGGGCCCGGATGTAGCCAGACAAAAATGGCTTCTGGGGAAATCGCGAAGGGACGCTGGTCTGCTGACAGGTATCATAACAGGTCACAACCGACTAAGGAAGCACATGACCCGGATCGCGGTAGAGAATGACTCGACCTGCCGGGCCTGCAGGCGGGCAGAAGAGACATCTCGACACGTTATAGCGAACTGCGAGGCATACCAGAGGACGAGATATCAGGTGTTCGGTTTACCGACCCTGGATAAGGAGGACCTGCACACGCTCAAATGGGACAAAATACTGGACTTTGCAAAAAGAACAGTGAGACCAAATGAGCAAACTGCCAGACCAGTGGTGCAGGCGGTGGATTAGGGGCAGGCTCGGGGTAGGGCAGAAAGGGCCCAGGGAGGCCTACTTGCCAGGCTTCGCGCCGCCCCTTCTCTACTACTATTTAAAACTTTCGACGTTTTTTGAAAATTTAACATGTGTTTTTCTTAAACATCTTCTTTTGTAGTCAACGTGGCAACATTGATTGTTTGTTGCGGCTTCTCGATTTTTCCTGGACTGTCATTATTGTTTTGAAAGTGAAAGTTTCAGCATTTGTCAATAGTGTTTTTTGATATTTCTGCAAAAAGTTTGTGGCGAAAAATGGTTCCGAAGTGTATTATTTTTATGCAAGTTGAAACAGAAGCCGGGGGACCGCAGTATTTCGTTTCACAGGTACGTTAAATTAAAATATTAACTAAATATTAGGTTAGAATTCCTCATATTTGGCCATTCTTGGTAAACAAAGGCAGGCAATCTGTGGTGCCGGCTTGTCATTAATTTCAGTGTGAATAGGGATTTCCAAAGCACCTTTTTCTTATTTTTATAGTTGTACATCCTACTTGAATACATTTTTAGTTTTTTTTTTATAGAAACATAGATTTTTATTACTACATCCAGACCATTTAATTAAACGGAACTAAAAATTATTGAAGGTATTTTAAATAATATTAAAAACATGGGAAACATATTCTGCCTGCCCTAGGTCTGCAAAAAAGCTCCTTCTAGTAGTTCAATGTTCTAAGGTTCAATTCCTGTGCCAACCAAAGTCCCATGTTAAGTGTGCCGCCTCTTTTGGGAATTGGGCACTTAATTAGCGCCCAATTAGCATACATAAAGTCATCGTCAACCCCTCCGTTAATGACTATTCGCGAGTTTGCAATGTCTAAAGTTAGCAGTTTTTAAAAAAAGGGGATAAATGCAAAAACTCTGAAAAATTTCGGTGGATTTTGCAGCAATTAATTAGCGCTTAATTTTTTAAACCGTTTGGACCCCTCTACCACTGTACTGGACCATTCTATGCATAGTTCACTGCTAACTTTAACGTGTAGTTAGCAGTACACGCTATAACTCGGAAACGGCTGGAGCGCCAAATGTGGGAATTGGGCACTTAATTAGCGCCTAATGAGCGCCAGTTTCTCCAGTCATAAAATCTTTGCACTGCGGGCTTTGTACTGCTAACTTTAGGGGCGTTATTAATACCGCCCTTAAAGGCACTCATGCTGTGCTTCTGTGTACAGTTTTTTCAACATAGAATCAAAATTTCTATTTTTTACTGTGTACATTTCAATTTTTTACTGTGTATATTTGTTGTTTTACAGGGTTTTATAAGATTCTACGTCAAAACCGATACAAAACAACTATACTTTATGAGATTTTTTACAAGTTTGTTTAAATACCGTATAAAAAATCCGTAAAACATGATAAAAAATTATAAAATCTGGTAAAACTTTTCTAAGCGATTTGACGCGGTTTTTTTGGCGGGTCAACCACGGAATAAACTGTCAAATCCAGTCTGGTTAAAAATTTTATTCGTTTTCGATACGATCTCAGAAAAAGGCGTAATGAACCAGGGAAAATAGAACATATTATAGGGAATGGATATCCCAAAAATTAGGGGTAATGATGCGATTGACAGTTTCATAGCTAAAAAGGCATAATTTTTCTATGCTTTGACACAAGGGGTTGACAACGGCTTTTCAAAATGGCGTATTTTATTGTTGTTTTCATGGCAATAATTTTCTTACATTTTTTTTTAATTTTCAGTTATTTACTCTAACCAGTGAGTTTAGAATTAAAAATAAAGACAATTCGTTTATTCTGACACAAAGACAGGAATTTAAGCTACGAATTAATCTTTAGGATACCTCGTCTGTTCTTTGCAGAAAATATTTACTTTTTGAGGAATTTTTATACAATCCGCGAAGCTCAAGATAACTCTAGAAGTTAAAAAGACTGAAAAAAAGGCCAAGAAATTTCAACTTTAAAAAGTAAACAACACAAAATAAACAAAAAAGTAGGGTTAGGCTAGTTTTCCATTAGCAGATTTTTCTGTGTCACTCACTGATAGACAAGGTCAATTTTCAAAATCCGCGCGGAAAAAAAGCTTATGGAAGTCCAGCCTCATACGTCAAGGAACAGAGATCAAATTTACCCAGGGAGTATAAATTTACCTAACCATTATGCCTCTCAGATTGCTCTATCCGCAGGCAGGACCAACGAAAAAAAAACTTGGATTCGCTTTTCGATTCGCGTTTTCGCGATAGGTTTGAAAGTTAATCGTGTTGAAAACGCATTCAGTTCTACATGAAAACGTAGTATGTGTTCGGCGACCCACTTTGGGCCGACTCGGAGGCGTCTTCCTGCTAATGGAGTAATGGACACGACATCGTTTAATGGAAGAAACGTATATATAGGGTGCGGGACGTGTACAGGGTGAAAACCTCCTCTTTGCATAGTGTTTTTAACTTTTTATGCTAAGACCAATGCTACCATACTAAGTTAGTGTAAGTATGAAAAATCGGAAATCGACAATAACCAATCACTAGCCGGGATTTGAACCCGAGACGCCGGCATGAGAATCAGATGCGCCAACCTTTGAGTGAAATATAAAGCCTATTTCTGGTTATTTGAGTTTTATGCGCCTAAATAGTAGTTTTTCTTATACCTTCATCAAAAACATGTTTTTAGTAACTGTCTGTAGATAACTAAAGCATGGCTTTTTTGGTTACCGATACAAAAAAAACTTTATTTTTTGATCACGGGTGCAAAAAAAGATTTCTGTCCGTTTTTTATCCAAAATTAAAGAGAAATAGCGGAATATTGTAATATTGAAAAAATCTAATTATTCTTGCCTAAAAATTAAGTCATTTCCACCGGTTTTCACCAAGTATTTACGAAAAAATCATTTAAAAAAATCGTCAAAATTTGAAACTGTCAAAGATTAAAATGTCCAGCCGCCTTGATTTAAGAAGAATGAAGAGCTCATTCGAGATTTTTAAAAGTATTTTCCTGTTTTTCTTGGATTTTTTGATAAAGGTATTAAAAAAAATAGTGTTAACAACTCGCGGCTAAACTGTGTTTTTTTTTTACACGCGTTTTTAAATACCTCGCTGCGCTCGTTATTTAAACCAACGCTTGTAAAAATAAAGCACTATTTTAGCCACTAGTTGTTAAAACGACTATTTCACAACTATTGGGTAAAATAGTGTTTCTTTTACAAGCGTTGGTTTAAATAACGAGCGCAGCAAGGTATTCAAAAACGCGATTAAAAAAAAGCACAGTTTAGCCGCGAGTTGTTAACACTATTTTTTTTAATATCTTTATCAAAAAATCCAAGAAAAACAGGAAAACAATTTTTTTTTATACCTTCGTCAAAAACATGATTTTAGTAACTGTCTGCAGATAACTAAAGCATGGCTTATTTGGTTATCGATCTAAAAAACTTTTTTTTTGATCACGGGTGCAAAAAAAGATTTATTTCCGTTTTTTACCCAAAATTGATTTGCACTTTGAACTATCTTGTTCTTTCATATATCCGCTGTTTGTCAAAATAGAGAACATCTCCATGAAAGAAAAGAAGACAATAGTGATTTATAAGCCATTGACCAGTGAGGAGCGGTTATGACCGCGGTTATTCTTTTGGTCATTGATTTTGAGATTAGGCTATTACGGTAACACATGGATGGAACGGTCAAACTGACTGGTTAGAAAATTTTAGTAATAGCGCCAGAGGCAAGAATTTTCGGATTAGGACCCACCCAACCTCTTAAGGTCAACAGTAACACAGTGTAGTCTATAAATAGGGCGCATCCCTATAATCCCGGAGTTGTTCGCCCCAGATATTTTTCCTTGAAAACCTTGAATCACCTTTAAATCTGATATCCAAAGACATAACTCACCTTCAGATCAAGATTTCCATCGAAGTTCGAAAAAAATAAATTTAAAAATCGCTATTTGAAAATATACTCCTCTCCAAAACTAATGACCAGAAACATAACTCACCTCTCGAGCACGGTCACCTTTGGTCAAGACCAAAAGTAAAACAGCTGATCAATTACGTCACAATTTCCCCTGTTTTGGTTAAAACCGGTGTCGCTTAGATGCATTGGTGACCAAATATGACATTATTGGTCAATGGCTTATAAATTACTAATACTTATTGAGTACGATGTGAAAACATATTATTTGATTGGTACGGCGTCTTTGTCAGAAAACTTCGAATGACGTGGTTTTATTAATTCGGCAATATGGATAAGAAAGGCAGTGGCGCACCGAAGGAAGGGGAAGGGGGAGGTTTGGGGTTAAAATCCCCTTCGAGAAGCCTGGTCACCAATTGGCACAATCAAATAAAAGCAGAAATAAAATATATAGGGAATAAAATACAAGTTCCTGGACTTTAAGTTTTAACAGAAATTTTTAAAAAATCGAGAATTACTAAATTTTTCGCCTGCGGCACTGTGACCCCTTTCATTTTTACGATTTTGTTTCAAAATGATCTTTTAAATGGAATTTTATCAAAACATTTTGCCTGCGATTTGGTGTCATAACATTTTAAGTGTCATTTTTACAAAAATTTTCGCCTGCGGCGCATTTTAGCATTTTTACAAACAAATTAGGGTAAATAAACGACTCAAATTTCCAAAACCCCATCAATATTTACGATTTTAGTTTAATTTGTAGTAAAAAAACTGCATTTTAAATTTTTTTGGATAAATAAACAATTTTAAATTTGGTTAACAGCCCCCCTCTACATTTGAGCCCAGGTCTGCCGTTGTTGTCCCCCCCCCTCGAAGTCAATTCCTGGGTGCGCCACTGAAAAAGGGCCAAGTAAAGTAAATAATAATATTCCTTTCGCGCCTTACCAGTACCAATTATCATGAAGCTGCCCCAGTCATTAAGCTTAAATATGTAACCTTTTAAAAATTGGTAATTGTTTAAATAAAAAAAATTTTGCTCGTTTATTGAAACCGATGCGCCCCCCCCCCCCAAGACCGAATCCTAAAGCTTCCACTGAAGTTCCAATACCTGTCCGAACAAACTATTAGTTTTACCGTCTTTACCCCTCAATCAGATTGTGAGTCATAGCTTTTACACCCTGTAAATAAAATACCACTTTAACCAAGTGCACCCTACACTATGCTGCACCAACAACTTAAATAAATGGGTGGGTATAGTGGCATGGTAACGGGGGGGAGAGGGGTATCCCTTCCCCCGCAAATTTTTCGTACTACGCCGCTGGGCGGATAGGAAATTAAAAAATAAGCAGAAATTAAACTAACACTCGTGGCATATCGGACAAAGCGTTTTTGTTTCTCACTTCATTACGACCAGGCCTCCAATCCTCATCCTTATTATTAGGAATCATAAGGGAGTCGTAGGATTGCACCTGGCAGTTGAAGCTACACAGACCAGGTACAATCCTATGACTCCCTGATGATTCCTAATAAGGATGAAACAGGTCTGTTAATGCCTGGATTCTCCATTAGACATTGGAGGCCTGGTCGTAATGAAGTGAGAAACAAAAACGCTTTGTCCGATATGCCACGAGTATTAATTTAATTTTTATTTGCGGATACGCGATTCAATTTGTTGATTTTTTAATAAGCAGAAAGTTTTTTGTGACAAATGAAAAAATTAATATCGCCAAATGATTTTTCGGTTAGTTGTCATCTGAAAGCCTTTTATTGAGTTTTCAAAAAAACCTCTGCCATGGGTAAAAAAATACATTTTTATTTTCATTTCCAGAGAAAAACCTTTTACATTAAGAAAAATGCTTTTTATAACAAAAAAATACAAATAGATTTAAAATTAAATGTTTTTCAAAATAAGTTCTAAGAAACCAGTATTTTTCTCTTTAATATTTGACATTAATTTTGTGGTTATTTTTTTATGATCAATTTCTACCCTTATTATGATGTGTCACTTTACAAAATTTAATTTTTTTCTCGTGCTTCTATATTGCCTTGCAATTGGTGAAAAGAAGAATAGGGGCCCTGGAGTCAATCAATTGCAATACAACTTCACAGTACCCTCGTAAAACCGAAAATAATCATTCAAAAACTACTTCTCTTTTGCAGATGATCGGAGCAATGCCAGCCGTGGCAGTGCGCCATGAAAGACGAAAAGGTCAGGAGAAGCGTTCAAAACGTCCCAGCCAGTTGTACATAGGGGGCCACTGGCTACCCCCCACCAGTCCGAGTCCTACTCCCAGCCCGGGGGGAGGCGACGACGGGTTGGAAACGTTTCCGGAGTTGTATCTTTGTGGAAAGGTAAGAATAATTTGTCAAATAAGTAAAAAAAATGCACTTTTTGCAAATTCGTCAATGATGTCATCATAAAAACGTGGATGCTTTGACAAGCTTTATAATCGGAGGGAGGCGACGACGGTTTGAAAACGTTGCCGGAGTTGTATTTTTGTGGAAAGGTAAGAATAATTTGTCAAATAATTAAAAAAATGCACTTTTTGCAAATTCGTCAATGACGTCATCATTAAAATTTTCAATGAAAAAAAGCGATATTTGAGAAAGTCTCCCCTGACCTGTTGAATTTCTCACGAAATTTTGATGGTATTTGTATGTCCGAGTCCGTATTTTCTTCCATATGGCACGACGCATGTACTCTGTAAACACCGATAGCCGTTTAAACCTGCAAATAACCTACTCCAATGATAGCTTCCACGCTCGCCTAAAGCACGCGACCGCGACGCGATGTTCGATACATTCAGCAAGTTCAATGACCTCTCGACGCACAGCAGCATACTGGGCTGCGTTCAGAATGCCCACACCAGTGTAAAAAACGCACCGGTGCGTGGTATGTCGCCGTTCAGGAATATGAAAATGACCGGTGCGTCTAATTTTCGTCGTTCAGGAAAGGTGGTGTGTCCACTGGTGCGTTTATGGCGTCATTAGCAAGGCCACTAACATGCGGCAATAAGGGCCAAAATTGCACATATTTATGTCTATTTTACTGAGCTTATCACACCACACCGTCACCCCAGTTTCGACTTGGGCGATGGTTGGTGTGTTTGAATGAGGTTATGATATCGTGAAATTTGAATAATTTTTAACGACAAGACTGTTTAAAAATTTAATTTTATTCAATTTTTTTAACTAACTCTGTTTAATATATTTATTCAATTTTTTTAACCAATTCTGTATAATATATGGCTTTTCATGATTTTTTTTTTTTTTGAGTCGTTATTATGTCAATACACCTAATAAGTATAGAAAAAGTTCTTGCTGATACTTGATCATTTCCAAAATTTTGAGATGATTTTATGTAGGTTTTCAATGAAATCATATTTAAATGATCCGTTAAGAAATAAAAAAGTGGTGGGGACCGTTTTAAAAACTATCCAACATTTTTCTGCTCACTTGTGGCCTGAAAACATGCCTTTTTGGGTCATTGGATAATGCCACAAAAGAAAAGCAACTAAGAGAGGACAAAAAGCCTATTTTTACATTTTTCTACCCACTTGTAGCACAAAAAAAATACTTTTTGGGTCATTTCTTATTAGATCATGTCACATAAGGGTCAGTCCATATCAAGTCAACCAGGGTATTTTACCACACCATCTCCGATGTTGATGATTTTTAGTATACATGTTTTTCCTACCAAAAAACTGGAAAATCCAAAATTTCAGACTTTTTTGACCAGTTGTTTATTTTGAATTAATTTTTGAAAATCGAAAAAGTCACTTATTTGTCCTTAACATGTGCGCACAAAATTAGGAATATCCAAAGAACCACTTATAATAGAAAAGTAGGTGAAGGTTCATTTTAAAGCTCTTATAAAGACCTTTCATATGAGAATATTGCATAACATATATTGAAAAAAAAAATAAAAAAAAAAATTTTTGATTTTTTTTTTTTGAAAAATTTCAAAAAGGCCATTTTTAATTTTTTTCAAAAAATTATATTATTTTCTTTAAAGTGTTATTAAACTATTCACAAAATTTTGAGATGGACAAATCATGGGTTCAATGTGAAAAAATTTATTAAAAATGTCACATGCATGAAAAATCGCCTATAAATAGACAATGCATTTTGGTAATTAGAAGAATATAATGGGGTTTAAAGCAATATTATAAAAATATTTAACAATATTTTATTTAATAAAAAATTATATCCTACGTTTCATTCTCTATCAGTAATCAGATTAACATTGCCCCCCATTGTAATATTTACTTACAAAACCTCTTTTCCACCGGAGACGTACTATTGGATGTTCCAATTCTTAGGAAAATATGCCTGTATAAACCTGCCAATACTTTTGTGAAATACTGCCTGTTTATTCCTGTTTAACATTAAGGACACACCTCCTTCATTTTATTGGTCTGTTTAGGTACATTGTGGGGATTTGCTGACATGAAAATTCCTGCATAAATTGATTTTAAATTTTTGGCAAGTATCTTCCTGATACAGCTCCAAATAATCGATACATAATAGTTCGACTGAAGGTTTATCAGAAGTCATCTCTGTGTAATTTTAAAAGTTTCAACTATGGGTGAGGCAAGTGGATGGACTAAATATAAAGTAAAGTGCTGTGATCCACTAGAGTTAAAAATCAAGCATTTTGGGAAATTAAGAAATGTGACCAAGTGGATGTGCAGTTACAAAAATGTCAAAATGGGAATGAAAATCTGTGATGGTTGTAGACTAAAGCTTTCAAAGGAGTTTAAGGCATCTGAAGAAGATGAGGCAGGGTAAGTAACAAATAGTATTTTTTAATATAAAATTAATAAACTAAACCAATTGCGTCAAGTACGGAGTGGAAAAATCTCATGGCATTATTTTGCATGGCATTATTTTGCATGGCATTTTGAGAATACAGACATTATGTACAAATTTCTTGGCATTATGTACACATTTTGGGTCAGCTGTTACCCCCTTTTTAAGTTCTTATAAAAAACTAACTTTTTAAATTTTTTTAGACCCAGTCAAGTTCCAGAAAATGATCCAGATTTTCAAGATCCTGCTGAATCATTTACTCTTTTAAACAAGTCATTGGAGCTTCTTGGTGTGTCGCCGATTAAAAGAAAAAATGTATACAAAGAAAAAATTGATATTGTACAGCATACAATTGCGAAAGCATTTACAAAAGAATCAGATTCAACGCTAGTAAAGGAATGCCAGAGTGACGAAAGTGAAATGATTAAGCAGTTAAAGGACAAATTTTTAAAAACCGAAAAGAGGAGTGAGAAAATACTAGTTTTATCATGTTTACCTCAAAGTTGGAGTAGAAAGAAGATTGAAGAAGAATTTGGAGTTTCTCAATATTTGGCCAGAGCTGTAAAACAGTTAGTTAAGGACAATGGGATATTATGTTCTCCTAACCCCAAACCGGGAAAGACTTAGTGATAGAGTGGCCCAAATAGTGGTAGATTTTTACCAAAGGGATGACATTAGCAGGACCATGCCAGGTAAAAAAGATTATGTTGTTATCAGAAAATATGGAGCTGAAAAAGAATATGTACAAAAAAAATTAGTCTTAGCTAATTTAAAAGAAATTTGTGCATTGTTTAAAACTGAGTACCCCAATGAAAAAATTGGGTTTTCAAAATTTTGTGAACTGCGACCCAAAAACTGTATACTGGCAGGAAAAAGTGGGACTCATACTGTATGTGTATGTACTATACATCAAAATATAAAACTAATGCTCAATGGCTCCAAATTAAATAAGCTATATGATGAAAATAACAGGCCTCTTGCAATATCTTATCATGATTGCCTTTATAAACTAATGTGTAATCCACCTTCAGTGGACTGTTTTTTAAGCAATAGATGCAAGCAATGTCCTGGAGTAGAACAGTTTAAAAATACGTTAATAGAAAAATTTGAGGAAGAATTAATTGATGAGGTCTCATTTAAAAAGTGGGTCTCAGTAGATAGGTGTACTATGGAAACCGTTGTTAAGAAAAGTGATGATTTTGTCCAGGAATTTACTGATGATCTTGTAAAACTTAAATCACATTCTTTTATTGCAAAAATGCAAAAAGATAGATACAATGAAATAAAAATTAACCTTAAACCTGGAGAGTCTTTGATCACTTGCGACTTTGCGGAAAATTATTCCTTTGTTATGCAAGATGAAGTCCAGTCTTATCATTGGAATAACAGCCAGGCAACCCTCCACCCTTTTGCCATTTATTTTCTAAGTGATGGTAAACTGCACAACCTGAATTATGTGTTTATTTCGGAAAGCTTGACACATAATACAATTGCATTTCATTTATTTTTAAAAAAATTAATGCCTGATTTAAAAATCAAAATACCAGGACTTAACAAAATTTTTTATTTTTCGGATGGATGTGCTGCGCAGTACAAAAACAAAAAGAATTTTCTGAATATATGCCTGCATAAAAAAGATTTTGGTGTTGAAGCAGAGTGGCATTATTTTGCCACCTCGCATGGCAAAAGTGCCTGCGATGGCTTGGGAGGAACTGTTAAAAGACTTGCTGCCAAAGCCAGTTTGCAGAGGCCCTATGACAATCAAATAATGACACCTCTACAATTGTTTACTTGGTGTGAAGAAAACATATCTGGCATTGATTTTAAATATTGCACAGAAGCAGATTATACAAATCATGAAATAATTTTGAATAAAAGATTTGCGGAAGTCTTAACAATACCGGGGACACAAAAAATTCATGCTGTAATTTCTCTTACAGAAAGCACGTTTTTGGCAAAACAGTTTTCTACATGCTTAGAGGTTGAAACACATAATCTTTTTAAAGGTGGAAGCATTATTTTGCAAAATATCGAGTCAGGGTTTGTCACTGTAGAATATGACAGTGCTTGGTGGCTGGCTTGTGTCTTGGGGAAAAATAATGAGAGCGGAGAACTGAAAGTAAGCTTTCTTCATCCACGAGGACCTGCCTCATCATTTTTTTACCCAACACCTCAAGATATTTTAATTATTAAACCAGAAAGTCTTATAAAAAAAGTTGAACCCAACACTGCTACTGGCAGAACTTACAATGTCAGCAAAAAAGAAATGTCAGATTCATCAGAAATTCTTAAAAGAAAGTTAAAAAAATAAATTTAAGGTATATAGTTAGTCTTAGTGTTTTCTGTCTAATTTTTATCAACGAAGTAGAAAAGTTTGTTTATTTCTTTTGCGAGTTTAAAATAAAATAATTTGTAGATAAAGCCTCTGGGTATTTTTTAAAACCTGTATCCATCCAACAAATTTATTTATTTTAATATCCAGTGCACTATTGGTGCTCCTAAAATATGTTTATTTTTTTAAATGCATGATTTTTAATGTACTTAATATTTTTGATATTTTTTTTGACATTGAACCCATCATTTCTCCATCATAAAATTTTGTGGATAATTAAGTAACACTTTGACCAAAATTATATATTTTTTTCAAAAAAATTAAAAATGGCCTTTTTGAATTTTTCAATTTTTTTTTTCAATTTTTTATTTTCAATTTTTTTTTTTGTTAAAATTATGTTGTGATATTTCATAAAAAAGAGCTTCAAAATGACTTTAAAATGAGCCATTTATTACTTTCCTAGTGTAAGTGGTTCTCGAGATATTGCTAGTTTTGTACATTCTTGTTAAGGTCAAAATGCTGACTTTTTTATTTTGAAAAATTTAAAAAAAAAAACTACGAATCAAAAAAATCTAAAAATTCGCATTTTCAACTTTTATGGTAAGAAGAAAATATATACCAAAAATCATCAAAATTGGAATTGGTCGCGTAAAATTTTTGTGATTTTTTGGTTGATTTGATATGGAGTGACCCATAAGAAAAGCAACCCCAGAAACCAACCGAACCTTCGAAAATAAGAGGAAACAAAAAGCCTATTTTATCATTTTATGTTTTGTTTTTGTAAATTAGCTGACATTAGACAAGAATGACAGATTATAGGTGTTGTGTACACTTGCGGAGTCACCGAGTGCGGGCACCTACATCATAGTGTGGGCTTTCTGAACGCAGCCCTACTGCTGCTGGCATGATACGAGTAAAACAGATATGATGTCGCGCAGGAGTACGCGTGGCTAACTGACGTCACCTGGTGAGAGATGTGAGAGGCAGCATTCAGTCGCCAATTTTATTACGAGGTGATCGTTTGTTTACAATTAGTTTTAACAATTTTTCAGTGGAAAAAATTAACAAAATGAGGTGCTGTGTACACGGATGTCCTGTCGACAATCAGACAAATGGATTTTCGCGTGACATTAAGTTTTTCAGATTTCCAAAAGACAAGAAAATGGAAGATATATGGAAGCATTTTTGTGGACGGGATATTAACGTTAACGTGGATAATGCTCAAATTTGCTCAAAACATTTTAGTGATAATAATTATGAGCGAAATCTAAAACAAAAGTTGCTTGGCTACACGCCAAAAAAAAAAATTACCGAAAATTTTAGCTGCTAAAAGACTTAGTTGATGCGTTTTTACATTTTTCTAAAAAACAAATTTCTAACCCCCTAGGGCCAAGATTTCTTTTGAAGTCTTACACAATAATTTTTTGGGGATTTTTGACACATGGATTGACAAATGTCAAAAAAATTACATGATCGCTTTTCCTTTTCGATAAGCTTTCCGAAAAAATGCCCCAAGCGGGGCCTTCTAATTAAAAAAAAAATTGTATGTGAATAGACCCCTTCCTGAGGGTCCGTGCCAAACATTTTAGCTGCTAAAAATCTTTGCAAATGTGTTTTTGGATTTTTATAAAAAATAAATTTCTAAACCCGCTAGGTTCCCCACCCTGTAATTTATTTCCCTTGCGTCTTACCTTGTCATATCGCTTAGCTTATAGAATTCTGAATCCAGCTTCACTCCCTCACAATCCCCCACCCTTTCGTTGTTTTCCAGACTGCATTTCGTTTAATTTAAAACCTTGTAGTACATTTTGACGCCTGTAACCCCCACCCTAAATTGTTACTTTTGAAAAAAAAAACATTATTTTAGATTCCTAACTTTGTTTCATTTAGTTTGATACCCCACAACCCATACTTTGACAGATTAAAATATTTATCGGATGCAGGGCTGGTTGCCAGCACCCGTTCAAATTTTCCAAAAATCCAAAAACACCTAAAAAGTCGTATTTAGGTTCAAGAAGAACCTAAAGGCGAGTTTTTAGTTCGTCATTGATTTAGAACTATAAGTAATTGTCAGTTATTTGTACCCCCTGCAAAACAGACTCACCCCTATTTCTCAACCCCCTGTCTGAATTTTAAAAAAATCCGTAGCACGTGTTTACTTGTTTTATTAGTAGAGTCTGTATAGCAATTTTCAAACTTATGTTGCTTTTCGTTTTTGACATACAGTAAATCCTTTTAAAATTTCAACCCCTTTAGGGGTAAAATAATAAAAAATATTTTCTTGGTGAGCTCCTGCGTTATCAACCTAAACTATCCTCAAATTTTCATGTTTGTAGGTGAGCTACGTATCATACCTTTCTTTTATTAGACACTTTAAGTTGGTCATGACAGGTACGGGGTGCCCAGCATGAAACTAGATAAAAAAATGTGACATGATTGCCAATTTTGTTGAATGGTCAGTGATTGCCGGGGACTGCCGAGGGATTTCCAAACATTCCCAGGGTCTCTTAGGGTCTGCAAGTCAGGGTTTGGTGAGGTTTAGGCAGTCGCAAGGACTGCAAGGGACTGAGAACGGGTAAGATTTGTGACATGATTGCCAACAGTGGTTACCCTCTCGGATGTTTCTGTCTTTTACATGCACGGCCGCTCGTCTATTGATTTTTGGCTCCCGTTGTCAAAACTCGTTGCGTATTTGATGACATCTTCAGGTTAGCAACTTGCCGCAAACGCTATGCTACGTAAGTTAGCGTCATGTATGAACGTTATACATGCAAATGACGCGACCTTGATGAAAAAGCTCAACGATAGACCGCAGAGATTGGACTTTGATATCTGTATTCGAGCGGAAGTCTTTGCCTTTATACAGATACAGCGTTTACGTGGTGCCGGCGTATTAAAACTACAGGCTACAAAGAACCTAACAGCAGGGATAGCTTCTATAGGATTTTTATAAAGTTTATAAAAGTGTATATAGCCGCAGACTTTCTACTGTGACTCGGTTTGAGTGCGAGTCGCATTTGTTATGGGCTTGATATTTAAAATAATTTGTAGCATTGTTAATACAATCTTAAGTAAATGATTCCTATTTCAAAAATTACATTTAAGAAGGTGATGTTTTTCTAGGGGAAGCACCTCTTCCCTTGCTTCCATGGAGCGCACGCCGCTGATCAAAACGTTTATGAGAATTTTTTTTTGGTTGGATATAAAGCGCATCTATATCGTCCAGTTCACAAGCCTATGAACAACACATCAATCTGATACAAAAAATGTGTTGTTTTTTTTAGGTTTCCGCCCTCCAAGTGATAGTAGGTTCCCTCCTTTTGGGTGCCATTTTACTTATAGTCGGTTTAGTCCAATTGGTGCCAAATGCAGCAGATGTGGATCACAGGTACTTATTGTATTCAATAAACAGAAAAAAATTCGATTTTAAGTGAAATTTTGAATAGACAGTAAATGTAAAAGTTTTATTCCGTCAACTTCCTATAGGACAGTGACAGCAACAACATCTGGTTTAGACCTATGAGAAGCTCAACTTTTTAAACAGAAGTTGAGCTTCCTGTAAATATAAACGTCACTGTCTCAATGTCTCCCTATTTACAACAAAACTTTTGTCCGAGCTTTTTCCCATGCGGTATGTCAGAGAGCATATAAATCTAAATAGAGGGGACACTTAATGGTAATATCCGACCAGCGAGCCAATGCGATTCACAGCGAGTTTTTGATTATTAGCTGAATGCGCCAGGATGAAGCGGGTTTATATTTATTTTAAATTAAAACGCCAATAATCCCGCGCGTTGAATGAATACCGATTTATCACTGGCGTACATACTTATATTCAATGCAATTTTAAATGAACTTGTTGCTAAGGGAGCTGGCAGAAAGTTTTTGTTTTATATATTTTTCAAGCCTTTATTAGTTGTTATAATTTGGGAACAAGCAGAGAGCATATAATTTAGGTTTTCTCCGGTAAAAAATAAGTGTTTTTTATTTATTTCTTAAATATTTTGCCTTCTAAAGTTACTTTAATTTTCCTATAAAAAACAAAAATTTGCAGCAAACCACCCAAACTATGCTTCTGCAACAAATTTGAATGATTAGGAGATCAGAATGGGTGAATGATGTGAAAACTGATGGTCTCATATGATAAATTTCCTTGGATATTCTGTTCTGGTTTTGTTCTCCTAATCCAAAAGAGACGGAACCGTGTCAATTCCCATCATGGGAAGTCCTCTCCAAAAGGGAGAGACAAAGAAATGTTTTTCAGAAACTTAACACCTGATTACGAATTTTTTTAACATTTGAACGCGGAAGACGAAACCTTGCAAAAGAGTAAAGTTTAATTTAAAATAAAAGAAAAAACTGGCGGCGCAGCGCAACATTTTTCGGGAAGTTGGCACGTAATTTCGTCGGAGAGGGGGTCGATCGCTTCCCTCTGTATTCGCCACCTGTGACTGTACCGGCATGGGTCTCGTCCAAAAGAATACGATTTTACTGTGCGCCGCCACTGCTTTTGATCGATAAAAATAAGCAAAATCGAAGCGAAAGTGGCGCACCAAAATTCCAAGGCAAGAACTAAAAAAAAACGATAGCCGCGCCACTTGGTTTTCAAGTCAGGTTAATCTGAGGAGACTATCATAAGGGGACCAAATATTTTCAACGCTACATTTTGTAGCCTTTTTGTAGCTATTTTGTTACGGTTAAATAAATTTTGTAGCTGTAGCCGTTTTCGAGAAAACGCGACCCTCCTAGCTTAACCGTTAAGCTGAGGGGCCACCCCATAACTTCAATTCTGCTAAATCTAGAAAGTTCAAATAAACACCACATTTTGTAGCGCGTAATAATAGTTTTTAAAATATTCCTAGGGTTCAGTTGGGAAAAATATATCATATAACACATTTGGCCTATATATTTTGCCCATTAAAATAAAATAAAAATATCTCGTAAAGGGCAACAGCTACAAAATGTTTTAATACGTCAGATGAGAACCAAGACTGTTCTCCATGCAACAATAATTAATGGGTAGGGCCCCTCCTGGTAAATAAAAAAAATATATCATATACTACATTTGGCCTATATAGTTAATGAAAAACAAACGTTAATAAAATTTTAAAAAAATCTAGAAATATTTTGAAAACTTTTAGTATGTGATTCTCTCAATCAAGCCGAGCTACAAAATGTGGTATTTATTTGAACTTTCTAGCTTTAGCAGAACTGAAGTTATGGGGTGGCCCCTCAGCTTAACGGTTAAGCTAGGGGGGGTTACGATTTCTCGAAAACGGCTACAGCTACAAAATTAATTTAACAGTAACAAAATAGCTATACAAAAATGTTATAAAATGCAGCATTTAAATTAATATTAAGTATTTTTTTCCTTCTGTTTAGTTAGGAAATGTGTATTCTATTATTATTCTTAAAATTACTTATCATTTTTTTCCGCTTAAAATTTATCCAATCGCAAGTTGGTCCCTGGATCTTCGACGTTTTTTCAGCATCATTTTGTTATTTTTTAAGGTACCTATATCTGTATTTTGTTGTTATTTTTGTATGCTGAAAAATAAAGACCTTATTTATTTATTTATTTGGGCCCCTCAGGTTAACCGACGCATTTTTTGGTCTTGCTCAAAATGTCCGACGACCAACGCTATTTGACACTGTTGAAATTTGAACGTCATATATGGTTAAGGCCTGCCCTCAAACGCCGCGCCGCAAGCGTACCGACGGTTAACATAAGAATTTTGGCGACCTTTTTTTCTGACAGGGTGGCCTTGCGCTTTGCTGACACACCCAAGCGCGTTTTCCTGTTTGAGCGTTCTTTTATGAATGTTTAGATATGTACGTGCCTTAAAACGCATTTAAACAAAAGCAATTCGTAGCAGGTAGTGTTTATCCTCTTACTTTCTCGGAACTTAAATAAGAACGTATAAATTTTGGCTTGGAATGGAAAACCAGAGTAAAAAACAAAACTAATAAAATATCCCAAACGTCAAATAACAAGACCGTCACCGTAAAACCTGTACCAAAAACGCTGTTTTGAACTGGCAAATAATATTTAAAATATGATGGTTTAATAATTTAATAAATTTAATAAAATCCACTTTTTAGAATTTTGGTCTGTCTTTCTGTGTTTCTGTCTGTCCGTCAGTTTCTTCCAGCTTCACACAAAAACTACTGGACCGATTTTGATGGGACTTTCACTGCTACATTCCTTGGATCCCTTGGAAGTACATAGGCTACAAAATCGGTTCACGGAACAAAAGTTATGACCATTCAGTGGCGGTCCCAGCCATTTGAAAAGGGGGGGGGGCGGTTTCGATAAGAAAAAAAATAGAATAAAAGCATAACTTTTATGAGGAACATATCAATATATGCAAACAAAACTTAGTAACTACAAGCGAGGGGGGGGGTACTCAGATTGAAGAAATAAAGTAAAATCGTAAGTATCAACGGTATTATAACGCCGCAGGTGACAATTTTTAAGAAAATTGCTCTAAAAATGCGTTTTTTGATTTGAAATTAACCTAAAATTGTACGCGCGACACAAAATTAAACTAATACCGTAAATATCAAAGGTGTTATAGCGCCGCAATTTATGCCCTACTTTTGATTTTCTAAATGCCACAACATAAGATGCCTATCTCAAAAAAAATCATTTCCAGTTTTTTGGGCAAACCGGTCAATGACTCGCTCAATGTCAATTTCAGTATGTCTGTTGATATGCAGCAACGCTAAGCCCATCAGACGAATTGCCGTCATAGTGTTTTTAAGTACTTATGTTTTCAATCTTCTGAGGTATTAGAAGCTTCTTTCGGACGAGGCATTAGTTACTGACAAATATCCAAGAATGTTCTAGTCACATTGCCACACTTGTCCATTGCCTCGAAAACGTTATCAGGTATGTTTTGATTTAAGCTTTTGCCTACTTCTGAAAAATATTGTTTCCAAATATTGACTTCTCCCAATAAAAATTGAAGAATTTGTGTTTTGGAGTAATAAAACAGTTCATAGTATTTAGAAACGGCTTTAGTTAATTTTTGCCTTGATTTTGGCTTCATGTTAAACTTGGTATGAATATGTTCAGGTTAAAAATACTTTTTTATGTCCGAATTGATTTTGTTTAAAACTTGTTTATAAATAGAAACTCTATAATACTGTTCTGTATTTTTAATGGTTTTCGCGGTAAGTTCTAAACTGTCCCAAAATATTGTGGAGGGATTCTAAAATGTATTTAAAGGAACTTTCTGCAATTTCTCGTTTTTTCTTCTTCAGGGTTATTACCACCAGCGTCTTTGTTGTTGTTGTCTACTTTTTTCTGGAGCAAAGGGAGGCGGTCGCCCCCCCTCCTGGGACCGCCACTGTCATTTAAAGCAAAAAAACGGGAAGAAACCGCGGGCAACGCGGGTATCGAGTGCATGGAAAGGGTTTAAGGATGAATTTGAATAAAAAAAGCGCTTCTTCCAATTAGTTAATCTAAAAAACCGTTAATCAAATTTGTATCAAATTTTGTACGTTGAAAGCTAAAAATGTTTAATTCAAAAACAAGATATATATATATATTTTTTAAAACCAGGCGAATAGTCTATGGGGGATACCAGAAGCCTCCGCTGTGCAAAATTTTGGTCATTTTTGATGTGCGATTTATGTGTTTAACTAAACGAACTGTTTTTAGGATTCATATTCACTCTTAAGGGGCTGAAGGTTTAAGGACATGAAAATGCGGTTTCTAGTTTTTATTAATTTCTTTGGTGAAAATTCTGCCCATTTCAGGTACTTTTTCATGGGCGTGGGGGTCACTCTTTTGGCCGTAGGACTGATAATGACAGCTGTTAGATGCTTTTTCATACATTGTTCGTATAAACATTCGAGAATAGTCATGGAAGATCCCCCACCACCGATAGATGGCGTCAGTAGTATAGATGTTTTAGTGCAGAGACGCGACACGCAGGTTAGTTGCGTGGGTGGCTAGCTTTAGGCATAATATATATATACAATAGTCCATACAGGGGGAAATTGGTAGGAAGTTCGGAATTTGTCTTTATTATATTTATGGTATTTTTTCTGTAATTTGGGATCAGATTTATATTTTCCAGATATTAGTTTCACCCTGTATGGTTAGCTCTTAATTTTTCGTTAAATTTCGTTTGATTGATTTATTTTTTTCTATTTTTTACAGGCTAGAGGATACATACTTTTGTCCTTCCATGAAAATTCAATTGACAAGCCGAAATATATTAATTAGATTTTTTTCCATATTTATCTTTTTCAATTTTAAAAACTACTTCTTCCTTCAATTTTATGACTTATGACTTCTTACACATTTGAAACACTGCTCAAATATTTACAAAATGCCAAAATTTACATATCATTGTTAAGACCAATTTTATATAGTTACCCGACATTTTTTATAGTAATATTTTTCGTTATAATTAAAATTATATAAAAATCAATTGTGTCAATAATAATTAATGCTCCATGCAGAAAATATTTCAATTATTTGGTGTAAGTAACAATTATTTATATAGACAGCTTAGCAATGCAATTATTTTTAGAATGACAATTAATACCCTGTTTGAAAAGCTTTACAAAGTTATCGCTTGTTTTTTGTTTTGGAAATTGTTTTTTTTATAGAATCCAAAATAAATTGTTAATGTTAAAAAACATGATATAAAACTCAAATCCAGCAAATAAACCAACTCCTTCTTACTCGCAAGTTTTCCACTGCTGTTTTTTACTAGACACCCAAATTAAAATATAGAAAGCTAACCAACATTTTTTAGCGAATGAAAAAATAATTAACTTATTTTATTGAATTAACATATTTGTGTATATTATATATTACTTGTTTTCATTTATTAGAAAATTGAGTTAAATTTTTGGTGGGTATAAAAACTTTGAAGTCCTTATTAGATTTTTTTAGTTTTTTTGGTTTGTCTGAAATTGTTGGTTAGCTAATAAATAAAAAGTAAGAAGTCATATTGCACTAGGGTAATATGGCAAGTTTTACTACCGTAACTGTAATACGACTTTTTAAAACCTAGACACCCTAGTTCTCTAAGAGTTTAGATTTAGAAATTTTTTCATAGCGTTAGATACCCCTAGCATATCCATTGTAGGTAATTTAAAATGCTACACCAACTAGATTTTTAAAAAAAATAGCTTTTGTTTTGCCTTGCACAAGCTACCAGCAGTTCAAAAAAAGCATCCAAAAGTTTCGACTGCTCAAAAAAACTTTAAATTTTAGGCTTTTCAATTACCGCAATATTTTATAGATTTATTTACATAAAATATTTTTTTATAGGTAATCTTACCTTCAGAACTGGATTCGTTGCTGGATTCGAACACAAATCAAGATGGCGACCAACAGGAAAACCTTTTTTCCTCCGATCCAGCTGACAAAAGTGACAAAGTTTAGAGTTATCTTCTTTCGTAGGTCGACATAAATTCTGTAGTATTTATACAAGGTGATAATATCTCCAGCACCAATAAATGCGCCTTAAAGACAATTTAAAGAAATCATGGCATGCTAATTTCAAAAAAATTGCAAATAGGTCAATTTTACTACACCGCACATACGGCAAAAGGACAATATTACTAGATACAGGTGGTGGCAGTAAAAAATTTATACTTTCATCCCATTAAAGGTTTATATAGTTTTGATAAAACACCAAAGATAACAAAAAAAATAAGGGACCCCTCAGGGTGGGGGCTTTGCTCTATAAAGTAATTTCTCTATTCTGGTTAGTGCTATTATTTACCAAACATATACACACAACTGTTCAACAACTACTCATCTGGCTAATGCCTCGACAGGTATTGAATTACAAACAGACTACCTGCCGCGTTTTGGTCACAGTTCAATATCTGTGCACCCTTGCACCCACTGTGAAGCAAATCCAAAAAAATTAAACGACGATTCGAGAATATGCTCTTTCCTTGTTTTCCAGTTTACCGACTAATTTCGATCTCGTTGGATCTCATCAGGACAATGTAAGTTTCTCAGAAATAACTTCTTGTTTTGATTATCCGAATCACAATTTAGTACAGTATAGGTCGAAAAAACCCGGCTTTGGGTATGAACCTAAACAAGTAGATTCATGAAGGTTGAATTTTAAGAAATACAAATTTAGCCCAATTCAAAACCTGTCGAGACATTAGCCGGAAAAGTAATTGTTCATAATACTTCAGAAAAAAGAATTGACATTCCAAACCGTAAGTTGTCAGAAATTTATATAATTAGCCATTGTTTTCTGTTTTAAAAGTTTGATATTTGAAAATTGTTTACTCACAAACCATAACTGCGACATATAAAATATTTATATATTCTTGCATTCTAGATATTTGTAATTATAAATCGAACAAAATATTCATAAATTTAAAAGGTGAAGAAAATAATTTTGTCCACCTAACTTTTGCCGTATGTGCGCCGAGGGGATGTAATTGTTGCCCTTGATGTTTAACGGAATAACATTTATTTTATAGCCGTTGCAATTAGTTTTGAAATTGTCACCTTGTATATTACATTTGTTACATTGGATTGTGTCATGTATTAAAATGGGTAGCACCTGGGACCATAAGAAAAAAATCCAACGTTTTTTTACCAAATTGCGAATGTGTGTGTGTACCTGGTGCTGTCAGAAATTTGCCTTGGGGCAGGATTAGTGCATTGCAAATGGAATATGAAATTCACGGTTTGAGAGCAGATTTTTTTTTGGGTTATTTTATGGTAACCCGGAAAAAAGTATTTTCCGGGCTTTAGACATTTTATATTTCTTTACGAAGATGGATTTCAAATCCCACAATTCCCAATTAGCCCAATAGAATAGTACTTTAAAATAGCGAAACTGACTACACAGCCATACTTTTCAAGGCTAATAGGAGATCATGCCAGAAACCTAAAACCACATTTTTCCAACAAAATTTCTCTTGGATCTTGGATTTTGCTCAATACTTAATATTTCGGTTAATATTTGTCCGATTTTAAAACGGTTTTTTTCGTTGGCTAAACAAAATTATTTTTTAAAACCTTTATTCGAAAATTTTTTTGTATGTGTCATAAAAAAAATTTATGTCTAAAAGACCGAAAATGGTGACATGTGATTACTTACCAGTCAATATTTCACTTTGTGTAAACTTGAGAAGAAAAGTATTCAAATATAAATTGTAGATATCAGAATTCTTTATAACTTTTTTTTTAAACACTTTTTCTGTATAGTAAAAAATAGCTTAGTAGTAGAGTTTGATATTAAATGAGTTTGATGGACAATGGTTCGATTAAAAACGGGTCTTATAAATTTCGAATTTGTTATTGAATGTTTTTGACGGATATACAGTGGCGTACCCAAGGGGAGAGGGGAGGTTGTGGTTACCCAGTGCTACTTAAATCTGAATAAGATTCTTATTAAATAACCGGCATTTTTTCGCAAAAATTTTTGACAACATTTTTTTTGCCTTAATGTTTGTATGCCCGTCTGTTAGCAAGACGCCTAACTCAAAAACCACTTGTCCGATTTTGACGAAATTTAGTAGGTACGTAGCTTAGAACATTGAACTACTAGAAGGAGCTTTTTTCAGACCTAGGGCAGGGTGTTGTCATGTTAACCTAATACGTTTTCCCCTGTTTTAAATATTATTTAAAATACCTTCAATAATTTTTAGTTCCGTTTAATTAAATAGTCTAGATATAGTAATAAAAATCTATGTTTCTATAAAAAAAACACCTAAAAATGTATTCAAGTAGGATATTCAACTATAAAAATAAGAAAAAGGTGCTATGGAAATCCCTATTCACACTGAAATTAATGACAAGCCGGCAACACAGATTTCCTGCCTTTGTTTACCAAGAATGGCCAAATATGACGAATTCTAACCTAATATTTAGTTAATATTTTAATTTAACGTATCTGTGAAACGAAATACTGCGGTCCCCCGGCTTCTGTTTCAACTTGCATATAATAATACACTTCGGAACCTATCGGAACAAACAAATCGCAAAAAACAAAACAAAAATCGCCACAAACTTTTCACAAAAATATCAAAAAAACACTATTGACAAGTGCTGAAACTTTCACTTTCCAACAATAATGACATTCCAGGAAAAATCCAGAGACCGCAAGAAACAATCAATGTTGCCACGTTGACTACAAATGAAGATGTTTAAGGAAAACACATGTTAAATTTTCAAAAATCATTGAAAGTTTTAAATAGGTTGTGAGTATTATATATATTGTGTATATTAGCTTTTTCAACATATATCTTAAACATTATTAATTAACTAATACATAAGCGTCAAAACTTAATCCAAATTTAATAATTTTTTTGTTGCTTAATTTTGTTATTAAAATTGGCAACACAGATTTCTTTCTCCCCTTTCCCCACTGTAGATGTTGCACTCAAACAACCAGTGTAACCAGACAGATCAGACTCCTTCTAATAGTTCAGTGTTCTAAGGTACGTAGACTTAGTTTGTGCTCCAGATCGTTCCATTTCAAGAACAATAAAATTGGCCCCAGGGGCGGAGATAATGGAAGGGACTTATTAAAAAAATCAGTTAATTCCAGAATATGGCATTTGGGGTATTAATTGGAACGTATTTAAATAGTAATAGTGATCGCTTCGGTGAGAGCTTTAGTGCCTATAAATTCAAAGAGTATTTTAAAAATTCTTGCCTGCGTTAACCTTTCTTTCTTTTTCTATAAAAAAATACACATTTGTGGCACCCTCTATCTGTGTTATTTTTTATTACCAAAATTTAAAGAAAATTTAACTCACTAAATTTTTTGTAGGAACATTTTTTTTTAAAGTTTAATGGTAACAAATTAATATTAATATTAATGTCAATATATATATATATATATATATATATATGCTATCTTGATTAATCATTATTTTCGGCGGTAGATGTGAGTTAACTTTTTATCCGAGACATATAGCCAAAAAAATATTAGATCAAAAATCTAGAAAAAACAATTTTTTATAAAACAAAACAATTTTTTTTTAAATCGGACCAACGGTCAATGAGATATCGGACTAAAACCGAGTTAACCCGAATTACGCATAAATTCAAGATGGCGGCAAACCAAGAAAGAAATTTTGTTTGAAAAATGTGGTTTTAAGAGTCTGATATGACCTTCTACTTGCTGTAAAAAATTTGGCTCTTAAATCAGTTTTGTAGATAAATCGCGATTTTCTGACTATTCTACTGGAGTAAAATGATGCTTTAAATTGAAGTAAAATGCAGTAAAACATTAAGAGAGCCCGTCGATGGAAGTGATCTGGTTTCTCATTTGTTTACTTCTTATCTTATGTTATTTCCTGCATAAAATCAGCGTAAGTCGACAGTTGTAACCAGATATATAAGCTTACTTGTAACTTGTGATAATAAATCTACTAAAATGGTCTTCCCATCGACAGGCTCTTCTTAAGAAAAATAACTCTTTATCTTCATCATCACACATTTAAAGTATATATTTTTTAAATAATATTGGACAATTTAAACAAAATCTCAAAAAAATTACAAAAATAAATATGCACTAATGAGCTATTGGCGATCATGCAAGAAAACGTGCACTCAGGGCAACATAACCTGCAATCATTTCCAAATGGAATGGCAAAACTCGAGTAGTGCAATCAAATGGAATTCGCATTTGGCCCTCGGTGCGCCCCAGTGCATCAAAAGGAAAACGCTAAACCATCAGTGCCGCCATTTTATCTTTGGTTCTGTCGCTGACTTTACTCGTATTTCTTGGCTTGTTTTGGTTTACCTACCAAAGCAATTCGTATTTTTTATTTGTTTGGTTCTCGTTTTTCTCGACTTCTTCTTTGCGTTGTGTTATTGCTTTGTTATTAAACTGCGGAAAATTAAGAAACAAAACAAATATTAAAGTCAATAGCTATTTGCACTTAAACAAAAGTGAGGTTAGACTGCGGATTGTGAAGTGTTGCTACCATCAAAATGGTTGACCAATAAATCTTAACGTGCGCGCAGGTATAGGGAAGCGTTATCTAATTCCGTCTGCTATATCTATGGTCGTCACTCTATTCCCATAAAGCGGCCCGCACACTATCAGTATTACTGTCAGTATTTAATACTGCGAGAGTATTTGATCAGTATTTTAAAATTCCCTGCACATCTTCAGTATTGCCATCAATATTTTCTTTTATTAATTCTTTCGGTTGATTATAATGGCAAGTTATAAGGAAAAAGCTTGTTTTGCTCTTATATTATATTGCTGCCAAAACGTACAAGAGAAAAAAAAGAGGAAAAGGTGGGTCAAACAGTGGATAGCTGAACGAAAAAATATATTTTATTAAATTTTGTAAGAGATACAGAACCCGAAGATTATCAGAATGAGTACACAAATATATGAACAACTGTTAAAAATGTTGGAGCCATATCACAAACACGACGAATTCCTGCTAATGAACTTTTGGCAGCAACACTTCGATTTTTGGCGACTGGCAGAAACTTTGAAGACATGAAATTTTCTACATTCATTTCAGCAAGGACAATGAGTTCCGAATCCATCTTTTAAATAAAAAAAAAACTTTAAAACGCTCACGTTAGTGCCCTTGCCCTGGCTGAGACTGTCTAAATACTAACAAACTGAAAGTATCGCCAGCTGCATTACCATTATTTGCATCGGTACTTTCAACACCTCGAAAGTATTAACAGTATACTGAAAATCCATCAGTATCTATATATGCGTACCGAGTATGATTTTCCTCTATTCTGTATCGTCACTATCTGTTGTGCGTTTTTTGATAGCTATGTAAGTCAATTCTCAAGCCGCACACACTTCCACAGTCCTGACACACCCAGTCTCCGGCAGCAGCCGGGTGTTGTTGGTCATCCATTCTTCCATTTTGTCGCTCCTTTCTACGTTCTCTCTTTTCCGTCTCTAATCTACGTCGTTGCTCTTCAAAAGTTTGTAGACTGTTCAGCGACATGAAGCCCTATCGTTTGCGTCGTCGTCTCGAAGTTGTTTATATCGATGTGACCCTTCATCATATTGCCTTTGAGAAAGTCCTAGTACCTTTTTTGTTGGCCTCCTTGATTTCTCTTTCCCTCCTTCAGTTGTCCATAAAATATCTGCTTTGGGAGACGTGTTTCGGGCATGCATATAACGTGACCAGTCCAACGAAGCTGGTGCTTGAAGACAAGGGCTTCTATACTAGTTGTTCTAGTTTCTTCTAAAACACTTATGTTTGTTCGGCGGTCTTGTCATTTGATTCTCAGGATTCGTCTTTTGGTCAATTTTTCTAGTCGTTTGATATTGCCTTCTTTAGGTGGTCCACGTTTGGCATCCGTATGTTAGAGTTGGTATTATAACTCTGTTGTAGACACGAAGCTTGGTCTCCGCATTGACGTCGTGATTGTTGAAGACTCTCTCCGAAAGCCATCCGAACGCTGCGCTAGCACATTTTAGCCGATGCTGTATTTCTGCGTCAATAGGTGATGATAGGTGTCTCCCAAGGTATTAGTAATGTTCCACGTTCTGCAGACGATGGCTCTTTATGGAAATATTTGGAGCTTGGAGATTCGTACCTGGTTCTGGTTGGTGAAGAATTTGCGTTTTGGCTCTAGGCCAATGCTTTTGTAGGCTTGGTTAAATGTGTTGATTACCAGCTGTAGACCTTCCTCTGTATCGGCCATAACGACGTTGTTGTTGGCGTACTGCAGTTCGATTATCAAGGTCGTCGAGACCTTAGTTTTTGCTCGCAGTCTGCCTAGGTGAAGTAGGCCACCGTCTAATCTATATAGAATTTCCACTCCCGGCGGTAGATGTTCCTCAACAAGGTGAAGAGTGGCACCTAAAAATATAGAGAATAGGGTGGGCGCAATAACACACCCTTGTTTAACGCCTGTCGTAATCTGGAATGACTCTCCTGGTCCATCGTTGCATTTATATTGTCGTGTAGCAGTCTAAGAATTTGAATATATTTTTGTTGAGGGAATCCAGCTTTTGCCAATATTTGCCAAAGAGCTTCTCTGTTTACCGAGTCAAATGCTTTGAGGTCTATGAAGGCCATGACACACTATGACTACACTATCAGTATTACTGTCGGTATATCGAAATACTGTTAGTAGTACTGAAAGTGTGCAGGCCGCTTATAGGTACTATTACTATATTACGATGACGTTATGTAATATCGATACCTTATTACCCGACTACGCAGTTTACTTGATACCAATAATCGCAGAAAATAAATATATTTAAAAACAACCTTTATTGCAAAGGAGTAATTATCACTCGAGTTACACAAGACGGCTGGTCTATACGGGAAGCGACCACTTATTTTTGGGTTTATAAAATGACGATAATAAAATAAAAAAAACGATGGATTCAAAATAACATAACGGATTGGAACTACGGGGAGGCCTGGGGGGCCGCCCCCCCCCAGATCCTTCCAGGCCTCCCCAGAAAAATATAGCCTGGTAGTTGTCAGTCATATGATGGGGCTAGAGTAATGTCTGGGAAACATAAGGGCTTACAAGGTTTAATAACAGAAGAACATCCTTCGGCAATATACATTTATTGTTTGGCACATAAACTGAAAGTTGTTGACGCATGTACAAAAGTTGCACCAGCAGCTTCTTTCTTTAATAAATTAGAGGCATTGTATGTGCATTTTTCGCAACCAGGAAATCATGAAAAACTTAAAAAGGTTGCAGATATCTTGGGTATTAAATTTTTGGACCTATCTAACCTTTCTACTATTCACTGAGCATGTCGATTTGAAAATTGTAAAGCAGTTTTATTAAACTTTGGGCCAATTAAAATGTAACTAGGATAGACTAGAACCGTTGCCGTTGAAGCTGTTGGAAATCAAAGTGTATGATCGTGTTTAATGATGTATGGGGAGGGTGACCAGTGGAACCACTGACGAGCTCACGCTGGTTACCCAGAGCGAAACATCGTTTAATCATTTCTCTTTTTGCTTTGGTTGTGTTCCTTGTGGGATGCTCATCCAGGTTTGAATTTTCGTTATTTCCACCCACGATCTTTTGATCTTTAGTTTTTATATCTTTGACTGTTTTTGTTCTTCCGTTTAAAAAGGTTTTTTGCAGCAACTCGACAGGAAATTTAAGATTTTTTGATCCTTCTGTTAATAGTTGACAAGTAATGACAAGGAACCTTTTTCCATCGTACCATCGTCATCTTATCAACCCCAAAATGAGTGGCCGCTCTCCTTATAGACCAGCCGTCTTCTATAACTCGAGTGATAATTTGTGCTTTCGTAAATGTTATAATTTGAGGCATTTTTCACTTTGAAAATTATGGACAAAATCAGTTTGACGCATACCGTCAGCTATTTTAAAGTGGTGAATGGAATACATACACTATTAGAAAAGTAAATTTTTTCGGGATTAGGAAAAACGCATGTATGCGTTTTTTTTAAACAAGAGTACTTTTAGCCAAAGGGCACTACATTTTTGACTTATTTGTGCCACTTCTCGAACGAGGCCCGATACAGCTGACAGAACAAAAAAATGGTAAAATTGACGTATTATAGGTCACTTGATTTTTTGTTTAATTTATCCCGATTGTCAATGGGCGAGTAATCAATAAAAAAAAGTTGGATTTTGGGACCCTTTTTATAAAATGGGGCAAGTTTAATAGCCAGTACATCATTTTTGTTTTGGGAAATACGGACAGAAATAGATATTATATACATTTATATATACCTAATGGACGACGCACAGTGGGTGAAACTACACCGATTTAGGAGGACAAAAAGTAAAAAAAAACAGTTTTTTTATTTTATTTCTTTGAAGGTTGATAATAATCTTCTCATTTTTTATGGATATCTTGAATATATATAATATTATTATTAAACAAAATAAGTATGGGGAAGATGGTATTTTGTTCCATCCCAGTATTGTTTCTAGATGTTATAAATGTCATATAAATCGATGACAAATTTTCTTTTAAATATTCCTGTAACGTGCTAATAATCTTCTTTAGATAAATGTTATCATCCACGCAGTTTTTATCTATATAAGGTTTTTATTAAACATTATTTAAAAAATATTAACATCCCTATCATACAGGGTTCCTAAGCAAATCCTTAGGGGGACAAGCAGCCGTGTATAAGACGCAGAAAAGGATGAGCATGGGGCGATGTTGTCACTACATCTTACACGTAGTAAATCCATTCCAGGTTGTTGTTTTCTAATGTTTTCCATTTTCATACCTTTAGGACTGGAATAAAAATTGTTTTTGCTCGACTTTAATACCAAACTGATGAAAAATATCGTAAAAAAAAATATATTTTTCGGCTTTTCATTTTGTAACCATTGTCCTTACGCACTGTTTACAGGCTGGGGACTAAGATACATGCAAATGTCTAACCTAAAGCGTTCATACACGGCCGGAGAAATCGACTGAGATATTTCCGTAGAAACTTTATCAAACAAATAGGACGGGTTGACGCCTTCGAACGTCCAACTCGGGTTTTGCACTTTGATTCGAAATCAAAAAGGAGGAACAGTCAGATGTGGGGCCGTGCACAAATTACGTAACGGTGTTTTTACCAATTTTTGACCCCCTCCCTATGTAATGTTTTGTAACGGTTTGGCACGCCACTCCCCTAATATTACGTAACGATTTCAAGACCACTACCCCCCCCCCAAAAAAAAAAACTTCACTTATTTGCATTCCAAATTGTTTCATACAAATGCAAACGCTGTCGAAAACCCCCACTCCCCCCTACGTAACGTTTTGTAACCCCTCTCCCCCCTATGACCATTACGTAATTTGTGCACGGCCCCTGTAGTTCCAGTGGAGGAGGACGAGAAAATTGATATTTTTTTCTTAAAAATTATACTCTTTAGACCTATTTCTTTGCGTTCCCGAAATTACGTAATTTTTGAAAAAAAATTGTAAAATTTTTATTTCGTGCTTTGTTTTTCTAACATTTTTGCGTTCGGCTAATTTAATTTATTAATTTATCTTCTCGCTCGAAACCAAGATCCTCCGTTTTAAGAAAACTGATCCCGTCTCTGTTTCTAAATTTTTTCGAATAAAAGTAGAGTATGACCATGGGGGAAATAATTTTTTTCTACGGTATGACGAAAATTTCGAGAAAGTTGAAGAAAAAAATAAAAAGTGGCAGAGCTCAAGTTTTTCGTAAAAAAAAAACGTTTTTTGTAAAGAGACACAGCAAAATAAATCTTTTCACCCCTTTTTGGGTGTTACAAATATTGGCAGCCCCTTATTTTTCGCTTTTACCCTCCCGCTAGTTTTGAAGAATTGGCTCGCTACATGTTTCGAGATCATGTCATAAAACACCTCGAAAATATCAAATGTAGTGTAGGGCCAGCTTTATTTAAAATCAATAATATCGCAAGCAAAAAGCTCTGCAGGAAAAACAGCGCCGTTTATTAATTTCTTTGGTTGCTAGTGCTAGCTGCATGGTTTGGCCGTTTCCGGTAGATGTCACTAGTAGAACAGAATGGAAAGAAATTTAATTAAAAGCGAAGATATTTCTTTCTAATGTTAACAACCTCACGAGCTTATCGCTCAGTATCGTAAATAATGGACCCTGTCGCCTCCTTTAAGGAAGAAAAAGCTGTGGTTTGGACCTGAAAACATCTAATTTTTAATTAGTTTTTCCTCGATCATCTCATGGTGTGGCCGCCATCTAGCGGAATTTGCAGACATCTTGTCAACGGTTATTATTGCAACTATGATTTATGCTCACAATGAAAGAGTGGCGAAAATTTTTTCTTATGAAAGCAGTCCGGAGATAATAACAAACTGGCACCATTGCTCAATATACCTGTTTCTTTGGTGCGCGCAGAACTTTCTATGCCATTTCTGTTTGATTTATTGAAATCCTATCCCTAAGGAAAATCTTAGGAACCCTGTATAAATATTACATGGAAAACTTCCTCTGTAATCGATTTGTATCACATTTTTATCATCTAGCACCAATATTCTTGGAATATTAATGTTCTTGAATATTCTTTTTGGGTTTACTGGGATTGTAACCAGCATAGAACTGTAAGATAGTTTTTGTCCGCCCAGATCGCTAGTTTCGCCGACTGTTCGACGTGTTGATCAACACAACGTTAGAAAAATGTCGTGTCTTTAGAAAAAAAAATACTTATAAAAAATCTAAATACTTATACATAAATAATTTTGTAAAATATTTATAATTGGATGTTGTATCTGATCTATGTAATTCTATATTATACTAAGTATTGTGTTATAGAGTAAAACAATGTTATTTTCGAAAAATTTTAAAAAATTTGTTATCTTGCTTATAAATTTATCAACCAAAATATAAAAATTAAACATACCTACTTCAAGTAGTTTAACATAAGGGAGAAATTAAGGACGAAACAAGATATAACAGGGTGTCCACAACCTGGAAATACCTGGTCAGGGAAAAGTTAGGGAATTTGGAAATGGTCAGGGAAATTTGTAATTTTGAGTCTACTATTTTATCAAAAACTTAACCAGCTTTTTCAACTACTTCTACTTTAAACAAAAGATCGAAAGATCTTGGGTGGAAATAACGAAAACTCGAAAATTTCCACCCATGATCTTTTGATCTTTTGTTTTTAGATTCTTTTCGGTTTATGTAACCGATTTGGAGGTTTTTTAACTTCTTTTTTCGTTTTTTACTTTTACTTTGTTCTTTAGAGACACTAGGTTTGAGTAGTTTGTTTAATTTTTTGTTTACTTCTTACATGTCGCTTTTTAAAAGTTAGTACAAATAAATAAATTCAAAAAACAGGAAAGAAATATCTAGGTTGGTGAATGGTCAGCTTCTCGGTCAGCTTAAGGGGTGGCTGAGGCTGATTTTCTTTCCTCTTTTTTAAAAGAATACGCACCTAATATGAGTTAAGTGAAAGTTTGAGTAAAATCACTTGAATTTTATAGTAAAATCAACATTATAAAAAAATGGTTTTCTTATTTGAGACTGCTAAAAATATCAGTCAGGGAATTTTTTAATCTGGTCAGGGAAAGTCAGGGATTTTTTTTCGAAAAATATGTGGACACCCCTCGGGACTCCCTGTAAAAAATATATATTTAAAAAAATATAATGTCGTTGACACTACAAAATCTGCTATGTGCCTTTTTTAAAAAATAAGCTTTTGATGTTGCCATATTATATAGACCAAGATCCTTATTTTAAAATAGCTATTTTGCGCATAGGCAGCAAACAATTCCCAGAGAATTGGTTTTGAAAAACTGCTCTTCACATGGCAGATATTTACGCTGAATCACGTATGCCCGATATTGCGCACATTGCAGGCTTAATTTCGTATGTGCATTTCTAGTTTAATCAAAATGAAAAAACCCTAGTTTTAATCTTTTAGATCATTATTATACAGACCGCTTCAAGCTACTGCGAACATAGGGCGGAAGAAGTCTAATTTGCCAGTGTACGTACATGCAGAGACACCGCACGCCTATCAGTGAAGCAACCAATACTCAGGCTTGCGATCACCACTTGCATGACTTTCCTTTGGTATTTAGTACGCCTCTAACCACGGTGCTGTGTGGAGCGTAGTCAATGAAACCGGAATTTGGTCAATAAATACGCAAATTTTTATAACGTAATTTTCTTATTTTTTGTCACTGATAAATAAGAGCGTTTTATTGTCAACTGCTCAGATTTATCAGTGACGACGTGTTACAATGAAAATAATAAGGAGAAACAAAATAAAAGCAAGTTCTCAAAATAAAATAATACATTCTAAAAACCATAAAGATTCTCCCAGTCAAAAAAAAATTAAAGCAAATGTTCGAAAAGTCCTCCTTGCTCGGCTAGACAATATCCGAGCCTACTATAAAAACCCCTTCTAACGTTTCCAAGCATGTTAGGGATGATAATTTGAAAAGCTTCTTCAAAAACAGATAGAAGTCATTAGGAGCAAGATCGGGAGATCGAGCTGGCCATAAAATAGTTCCCCGTGTACTTATAACCCGATTAGGAAATACATTATCAAGATATTCCCTAACAAGGCCAACATTGTGAGCGGAACAACCATCTTGTTGAAACCATGTTTCACCAAATCTTACACCTAACAACTGCCTAGCAGTTGGAATAATGTGCTGCTGCAGTAGATCCAAGTATCTAGGACCATTCAAATTGCAATTGCCGTTAATAAAAAATGGCCCAATTACGTGTTCCCCTATAATACCCCCCCCCCAAACATTTAGTTTTTGGGGATACTGTGTTCTTACGTCAAAATACAAATGCAAATTTTCCCTCGACCAATATCGAACGTGTGTTGGGTTATGACGATTTGACTATTTGACCATCTGCACTTTTTCGGCAACTTCGTAGACATCCATTTTTGGTTTTAAAAATGTATTATTTCAATTAAGAACTTACCCATCTGTTTCTCGAGCAAGGCAGAAATAAAACAAAATAATAAAAACAAAATGAATTTCCAAAAGATAACACTGCAGCGTGCTTCGAATCCACCTCGGTCGTACGGCACGGAGAGTAAATTGGACTTGATTCCCCCTATGTTCGCAGTAGCTTGAAGCGGTCTGTATATTGTTATCCATAGAAAAAAATGTTGTCTGAAACTTGTTATATTTATTTGTTATTAGCAGTGGCGTGCAGTGAAATTTCAAGTAAGGGAAGCAATTTTTAAAAACTTACCGTCTACCTCTATCAATTAGGTCTCCAAATTTGTCCTCAACAGCTCTTTTTCCACTTATTTTTATGATTTTTACTTTTTTTTAACTATTAAAAACATTCAAGACAGTGCCAGTTTCATATTTTTTAGATTTTTTTTCACTTACACTATGTATATTTTAACACTGTCTATATTTTTTTAAACTTTTTAAATAAAACTAGCTTATGTTATGAGTCTTTTATTTATTAAAAAAAACTAACGGAGGGTGGCTGTGACACACAAACAACATTTTGCACTGAAATACTTTTCTTATTTATTTATTCCTACTTTTTAACAATAATATAAAAAGACTACTTCCTGAATCAACACGAATGCATTGCATGGTTTCTTACCAATCACATTTTATATGCACCTCTCTTATCACCACCAAAAAAACAAACAGTAGGTAAACAATACAGATACGTGAATAGATTTTAAATAACGTTTGGTTCTGTTAAGTTGTCGTTGTTAGTTAAACTAAAGTAAGGGGCCCAGTCATAAATTAAGTTACATCATTGCATTGTGGACAAATTTTGACCAGCTTAAAATTACGTTACAAAAAACATATCTTCCCCTTGAATTCTAAAAGAAGAGCGGTTAAAATATTGAAACATTTTTCTTTGCCGCCAGAAATAAAAGCTAGCACCGATCCCCCACTCTAATGATAAAATGGACACCATTATTTAACATTACCAAAATTAAAATCTATATGTTTGTGGCGGATTCATAATGTCGAAACTACTTTTTTGGGTTTTTCGCCACTAAGTTAAGGAAATTTTTTCAAAAATATGTTAAAACCCACTGCGTAAATTCCTAAAGAAAAAAATTTGTTCGTTTGTCAGTGGTTTTTAAATAAGATAAAAAAATTTTGCCTACACACACGCAAATCTTAACTAGAATCTAAGTACTTATCTGACGTTTCGGCAGAAATTCTACTGCCGTTATCAAAGAATTTTATCCTCTTCAAAAACTTTTTTCGATTCTTTTTTAAAATATCTGTCTGTTATAAACGGTAAAGAACCAACAATAAAATTTACTTTAGAAGTAGGAAACGATAACAAAATTTCATTTTTAGATGTTTTAATAAACAAACAAAATATATTACAAACCTCAGTTTATAGGAAACCAACACATACAAATAGATATCTAAATTTTAACTCAAATCATTGCTCATCGGTTAAAAAAGCAGTAATAAAAAGTCTATACGATAGAGCTAAAATTATTTGTTCGGACAATAACACATTTTTACAAGAAAAACAAATAATAAAAGAGGTCTTAATTAAAAATTCGTATCCAAATAACTTCATCGAAAATTCTTTTAGACAAATCGAATTTCCAAGACAACGCGAACGTAGACATAATAATGTACAACCAACAAATTTAATAATTCCTTTTATACCAGGTATTTCGGAAAAAATTAAACGAATCGCTAATACTTATAATATTAGAACAATTTTTAAAAAATCAAATACTCTTAGATCAATTCTAACCGAAACAAAACCATTAAATGCTGAGCAAAACTCAAAAAATATCGTTTATAAAATTCCTTGCGAGTGTGGTAAATTTTATATTGGAGAAACTTCAAGGCCTCTTGAAGTTAGAATAAATGACCATAAGAGGTACCTCAGAGGGGGAGACTGGGAGAAGTCTAAAATTTTCCAACATTCTTTTGAAAATGATCATAGAGTAATGTGGGGAGAAACCAGTATATTACAAAAAGAACCAGACAAAATTAAACGAAAAATCAAAGAAGCAGCTTGCATCTATCTTAATGAAGATGAATGCATAGCTAGCATATCAGTTGATATAAATACAGTTTGGCTTCCAATTTTAAAACAAGATTTTCAAAAAGGTTTTTTTAAAATAAATTAAAAAATAGCATTGATGTTCTTTGGGTTTCTAATATATTTTTTCTTAAAGTTAGTCAAAAGATAATTTTTATAATTGATATCTTAAAATAAAAATTTTGTATTTTTATAAAGTAATCTAAAATCGAAAACACTCAAACAAATATAATTTTGATTTTAAATTTTACTAAATTCACCCAATACCTTGTTGGCTACTATCGACGCACCAAACTGTCAAGTTAATATTTGAAATATATATCAGTCAAAGTCAGTCAGTTGTATGACAACAGACAGATATTTTAAAAAAGAATCGAAAAAAGTTTTTGAGGAGGATAAAATTCTTTGATAACGGCAGTAGAATTTCTGCCGAAACGTCAGATAAGTACTTAGATTCTAGTTAGGATTTACCTGTGTGTAGGCAAAAATTTTATATCTTATTTAAAAACCACTGACAAACGAACAAATTTTTTTCTTTAGGAATTTACGCAGTGGGTTTTAACATATTTTTGAAAAAATTTCCTTAACTTACTGGCGAAAAACCCAAAAAAAGTAGTTTCGACATTACCAAAATTGGAATAAAAATAAGAAGGCGTAGATTTTATTTTGAGACGTCACTTTAGTGAAGACAGTCATCAGAAACGTAATGATTTATGGCAAGGTGGAGGGCGGGGGGCCAAATTTGGCAAAAATTGTGTTTCTTATTTAAGGAGTGCACTCAGAGCCATAAATTATTTCACACCATATTTGCCAACTCTTGACTCCCCTCCTGTCACAAATAAAATTCTTCCTAAATATACTAAACTTAAGAACTCCAATTTTGGTATTGGGAAATTCCATGATAACTCATGGGACAACAAATCTTATATAATTAATTTTTTATCTCATTTTTCTCGCTCTTAAGATATACCAGAATGACAATATTTCAATGCATTATGTAGAGGGTTTATCTGAACAATTTAAAAATAAAATCATATTAATATTTTATTCAAAATCCACGATATTACCAAAAATTGGTAAATCTAGAAAGTGCTTTTTCTCTTAAACTACAAGTAGTTTAAAATTAAGAGTGGTAAAATATGTTTCTTTTCGCTAGATATAATAAAATGGTATGATTTTAAGTTAAATAAAATTTTTTGATTTAATTTCTTATGAAACGTTAATATTTTGTTTGCCTACATTTTCGTTATTGGCTATTATTTTATGATTTTTTTAGATACCTTCATCACATCAACTAATGTTAGTAGGTAGGTACCTATCGGTGGGAGCACATTTTTTTGAACATTTATTTCTCACTCTAGAAAAAATGGTTTAAACTTTTTTAGCTCCTTTTTAATAAGGGGGGGGGGTTAATTTTGTGACCTAATTTTGAGCGGATCACCAGAAACGTGACGATTTGTGAAAAGAGGAGGGTGGGGAAAATATGGCCGAAAGAGTCCGTGTAATATAATTTATGGATGGCTCCTTTTAGTTCAATACACCTCTAAATGCCTCATGCGGTAACCAATGTTTATGCTGTTTGTTTATTTTTTTGTCGCGATAAGAGATGTGTGAAAAGCGATTACTCAAACCCAACGCTGTCGGGTTGATTTATGCAGTCTACTTCCAATATTACCTGTTATTGAAAAGTAGAAATAAAAAAAGGATAAAATATTCAGTTAAAAAAGTCAGTTGAAATAAAAAGCTTAAAAAATTATAAAGTGTTAAAATACAAAAGTGACAAAATAGGTACTAAAAATAAAGCTGACACCGGCCCTGCCGCCGAGATCGATCGTGTTCTTTCAACTAATAACTATACTGGCGCGTAACGTTGGAAAATGGTAAAAATCTTTAAAAATAGTTGCAAAAAGAGGATGTTAAGGACAAATTTGGATAGCTAAAGGAATAAAAGTAGGTGGAAATATTTTCAATAGTAGTAAAAAGCCATTATTTTGGCTACAGGCCAACTTAACCTCGTAGATTGCACATGAGTATTCGCTGATGAGATTGCCATAAGCAATTGCGCATGAAATCGGCTACAAGGCCGCATTTGTTATGGGCTTGATATTTAAAATGATGTTTAGCATTTTTAATACAATCTGAAGTAATTTTTTCCTATTTCAAAAATTACATTTAAGAAGATGATATATTTCTACGCACGCCGTTGGTTAATAGTTTTGTGAGCCTTTAGAACAACAATAAGTTTGCACATATGTAGCGGATTTCGGAGTGTCACCGACGAAAAATAAAAACATTTTATTGAAAGTAATGGTCAAGCCATGATGGTAATTTAAGGCTTAAAATATTTTAGCATAATTTAAGGGGTAACATTTTTGATTAAGCAATTTTATTTTTTTTATGCCATAATTTTGCTCACATTTTAAAGCTTTCTTTCCAAACTTTCGATTTCTAGAATAAAACACTAAATTTTTTCAAGTTTTCACTGTTTTTTTAGCGTTCAAAAAAAGTACTGCCAAAAAATATTTTTTCTCTGTTAAAAGAAAAAATATTTAGAGAGAGAGAAGGCAGAATTTTAGAGGTAGATGGAGAGATATTTTACTGAAATGCAAAAATATTTTAGGTTGTTGACGAGAGACAGCAGGCCATAAAAAAGTATTTTAGAGAAAGATGAAAATAATTCAAGGCAATTGTTTAACAAAAATTTCTGTTGTGTCATCTGAGTGGTGTCGTGCATACCTATGTTTTTTATTTAGCCATTTTTATATAAAAAAAAAAACAGCAAAAATTGTAATTTTTCAAAGCATAAAATGTGTGAAACATAAGTTTTAATTTCTTTCAATCAAAGTTATTTACAATCTTTAAATTTACCAAAAAACTAAATTTAATTAAATTATTTTAAGGGTAACCATGGCTTTACCATAATATGCTTTAAAATGGAGAAAAAATTTATAAAGCAGACACAAAATAGGAGCACTCAAAAAGTAACTCACTATCAAAATAGTGAAGTGGGTCTTTATCACGGAAATTATTTCGTTTCTATTATTATTAAGTTTAATTTATTTCTTTTGAATGTAGTTATATATACAAATCTACAACATATTATTATATATGATATATTACCTACCTAAGTTTTCAAAAAATACCATATAATTTATAATGTGATACGTCAATGTGAAATCAACTACATACATCTAAATTATGTACATATCCTTGTAAAATTTCAGTACCTCATTCCTTATAGTTATCTATAAACGAGAGTCTTAACATATTTCATATATTTTATGTTATTAAAAAAAATAACTTGCCAAAAAGTAATAGGTTGTTATGATAGGGCTAGATATATAGTTTAATCTTTAAAAGAGACTTCCATATTGTTGCCAAATTTACAAAATTGTATTTTGTTATTAATTATTAGAAAACTGTGTACATCCTATATACACTGTTTTTACTTAACACCTCATTCCAAATTCTCCGGACCAATTTGCTGACAATTAAACACAGAAGCTAAATGGAACTGTCATTGACAGTGTCAAAAAACTGGTCCTCAACAATTTGGAATGGAGTGCCATCCACGCCAAAAAATAGAACACCTGAAGTTGACAGAATTAAAAAAAATGCACGTGTTTGCAAGAAACTATCACATGTGTCTATACCTACTATTTAAACGACTCCTAGTAACTTGTACAGGGTGTGTTTTAATATTTTTGGCGACCAGTATATTTAGTTTAAATTGAAGAAGTAGTTCATTGGTGGAGGGATTTAGATTAGTTTAAAGATGCCTTAATTTTACAAAATTATTTTATTAGGAAAGTTTTATAATCTCATCTAGAAGAAGGTATCTACACAACGCACAAAAATTATGTATAACCCAATTCAGCTATATATCCAGAGGGACTTGTTCTAAAACGAATACCTAACTTGCTTCTAATTTTTATTTTATTTGGCAGTAATTCATTCATTCAATTTCTTGAAAAATATGATAAAATACTATCCTTCAACCAATCAGTAGTATCAAAAAATTAGTGATACTACCCAAAAATAAGCACTATATATACTATAAAACCAAAATCTTTATTAAAATTCTAATGATACTAATTCTAATGTAACCAAAAAGTTTTTTTAGTCATTGCAAATACCTCCTCTTAAAAGAAGCACCCTCAGAATTTATTTTTTCTACTCCGTTGAATAATGAAATAATTTCAAAAAATGCAACGTATCCATTGCTTAATATGTAGGTAACTTACTGATTTATCTTACTTTATAATCAAAAATGTATAAAATTATGTACTGATTAAATATACAGAATAGTTCTTGTTCAAAATCGATTTTTTTTTCTATTTTCCTATTCTCTCGCACCTACCCCTATAAAAAGGGGTAGAAATTAATGAATAAAACGGGGATTTGATATAAATTCTCAAACATTTGAACCAAGACCACACGTAATTTAGCATTTATCGTTTGTGGCTTTCACATTGCGTAATTTTTGATTAAAGTGTGGCGCTATCTGGTTACCATGCATTATACATGTGAAAAAAATATAATTTTGTGGTTAAAAATTCTGAAAATAATCAAATTTTAATTTGTTTCACAAATATTTTATTTCAATAAACACGAGGCGTTTTGATTTTTTCTTTAAAAAATCATTTTCAAGTGTGCATTCTATAATACAATAAAAACGAGTGTTTCAAAATTAAATTTAAATAAAAAAAAAAAGATTACCTACAGAACGTCAAAAATCCATTATTAAGGGTAAAATTTAGGACACAAACTACACATAATTAAATTAATAAATAACATGTCGGACAGTTAAAAACACCTTAGTCAAACATACACTAACAACAAATTTAAAAAAAGACAAAGGAGACGAGAATAATAAATAAAATCCAAAACGAAACAACGAGCGGCATCTAACAATTTAAAAACGAATTAAAAAATATAAATAAAACTGTCGAGACGGAACAAAGATAAAAAACAAGAAAACTATTTAAAATTATTGATAACTTTGACTAACTCTTTATAGTGTGCGTTGTTGGGTTCATTCAAACTGACAGATGTAGGATCATTTTCCAACTTCGCTAATTCAGTATTGTCATTATCATGTAACAAGTTATTCTTCAAATTAAAAGTGTGACCCGTTTCTCGCAAATGCATGCCAAACGCCGAACGTTTATCGGATGGAGATTTTTGAGAATTTAAGTGTTCTCGAGCTCTAACATGAAAACTGCGTCCAGTTTGGCCAACATATTTTGCAGAGCAAGAACCACAACAAAGCAAATAAACACCACTCTTTTCTAAAGTTGGGACTGTATCTTTTAATCCGGAAAACAATCTTTTAAGGTTGAAGGAAGATCTATACACTAATTTGATGTTATTATTCAAAGAATTAAGAACATTACCCACTTTTAAAGCGATATCTTCCAGGTACGTTAATTTGACATATATTGGTGGTTGAAATGGTAAAATAGATGTGTCTTTTGGATCCGGAAATAAATTTTTTAATAAAGAATCATATTTTTTTCTTATAAGCCTGTTAATTAAAGAAATTTTTCTCTTTTTCGAAATTCAACGGTAATAAAGAAACAGAAACAAGCCGATGAATAAGACAATTACAAGAGGGAATTCCTTATAATCCTAATTATACGAAAGGATTACAAAAAGTATTTAATAACACCGGTCTGAAATTAGTATATCAATCCGGTAACACAATAAGAAGCTTACTAGGAAATCCCAAGGATAAAACTACAGTTCTAGAAAAAAGTGGAATTTACGAAATTAGTTGCATGGATTGTGACAAAAAATATGTTGGCCAAACGAGACGCTCTATTCAAACACGTTTTAAAGAACACTTAGCACACTTAAAATACGGAAGAACAGAAAAGTCAAGTGTGGCCGAGCATGCTTTTGAAAATAATCATAGATTCACATTAGATAACCTAAAACTTCTAAAAAGTGTACCAAACAAAAGACTTTTGAATGCATATGAAATATGGAAATCATTAAATCCAGAAATAGTTTAAATAAAGATAGAGGACCCATCCCGTTTAGTACACTTTATTCTTTGGTTGAGGGGAGATAGGATTAAAAATCGTGATCAATCACAAATTATTAGTCTTATCTCCGTCCACTAAAAGATAGTATATAAGATAGAGTGTAGGTTAATTTAGTTTATTATTTATCGTCTCCTGATGATGCTAACGTTGTTAGCGAAACGCGCGTCGAGTACAAAAAAGTGTAGTTTTGGTTTGTGGAAAACAAACATAACTTTGTTATAGTGCAAACTGCAACCAAAGGTTCCAAATTCCCACCATAGTTAAACTTTTTACTTACTAAAATTTATAAAGGCCAAAGTCAATTTGCTACCATAAATTCTGCTCAACCTTAACTTATTATGTTTGTCTCTATTAAGAAGCAATAAAAATTAGGGCGCCCATTAACTTGAAATTAGTCATTTAATTATATGATGGATAAAGAGTATTTATTATTCTAACATGCGTAAGCACAATTGTAAATTCAAAAAAATTCATTCAAATCACCGCGTATAAATCACTTCCATGCACAGTGATCGTGCCTTGTGGGAGGGACGACGTCTTAAGAAGCCCTTCCTCTAGGAGTGGTTGTGGCAAGCCCCAGCCTACTTCGAGTTTAAATTAATAGTAGTGCCATGTTTGGCTTTGGTTCTCGCCTGAACTCTATAGGGGGCGTTGTTGGAATTCCAGTAATTTTTGTTTTCGACTTTGATCCCTTGAAAATGCTGTTGTTTTTGTTTTAAATAACTGCTCTTCTCGGGAAAAAATTAAAATTTTTTGGTCAAACTTTACTTTTTGCAAGAAATGATAACTTTTGCAGTTTAAGATGCATTGGTCGATAAATAAACCTGCTTCTATCGAAAGAGGGAGTCGTGAATAAAGTTTAACCCAAGAGGTGCTGCCCTCATGTGGTAAAGTTTCTAACCAACTACTGGCGCATCCACAGGAATTTTGACTGGGGGCTTGATAAAAATGCATTAGTGTCGTATGGATTTAGATTTTAAGATTTTAAAGAAAATTCTCAGTTTTTTGAATGAGCAAAGGGTGAAAACCACTGGATACCCAGAACTTTTGACTGGATGCGTGACAAAAATGGATCTCACCGGCGATCCCGTGGGGGAGGGGATTTGGGGAGCCTCCCCACCAATGTTGGTTGCTGTTGGAAAACGTTTTGTATAAGTAATTTCTTCAAAGCACAATAAAAAAAATCACAAAGTTTCAGGTGACTTGGGAATCGCTTTTAATATTTGTTGGGAAAATAGCCTTTATCTCCCCCCCCCCCCGCAATCAAACACCTTCGGATTGCCGATGATCAGTTTCGTATCGGTTTAGATTTTAGGATCTTCCAGAATATCCTTAGTTTTTTTCATGCATATTTATATTTTTAAATCTTTTGAGGCTTTATATACAAATTGATTAGGTACATGCGACTGTTTAGTTAAAAGTTTCAAGAATATCCTCAGTTTTTGTCATGAATATACCTACTTAAGTTCTTATATCTATATCACCCTCCCTTCACTCAGAACCATTAAAAATCGACTTTAAAAGGTTGAATTTTCTTCGAAAATCAGGAATAAAATGGTTATCTGAGACCATTTTGTTACTTAAGCCCCCCAGAACTGTAGACCTCCTCCCGGAACAATTCCTGCGTACGCCACTGTGTAAATCAAAGTTTGGTTCTCGTTATACTGAACGCTTAAAAGACACTTAGCTAGGTAAAGTAAATCGGTATACCTAGAGATCCTCTATATCTAGAGTTGACAATTGTGGTTTTATCTATACACTAAAAAAAATATCGTACATAGTATTCATTACAGGCATTTATTAATTTTTTATAGACACGAAATCACTACCATGCTTAACGTTGGTGTATTCATGCCATCTCTTTCATACGCGCCCAAAAATATCTACCTATCTCTGTGTGAGTTTTTTTCACTACAACCACCGTGCACCGCTGATAAGACGGTATTATAACTTTTCTAAGGGTTATTACTAAAGCAATATACAGACCGCTTCAAGCTACTGCGAACATAGGGGGAATCAAGTCCAATTTACTCTCCGTGCCGTACGACCGAGGTGGATTCGAAGCACGCTGCAGTGTTATCTTTTGGAAATTCATTTTCTTTTTATTATTTTGTTTTATTTCTGCCTTGCTCGAGAAACAGATGGGTAAGTTCTTAATTGAAATAATACATTTTTAAAACCAAAAATGGATGTCTACGAAGTTGCCGAAAAAGTGCAGATGGTCAAATCGTCATAACCCAACACACGTTCGATATTGGTCGAGGGAAAATTTGCATTTGTATTTTGACGTAAGAACACAGTATCCCCAAAAACTAAATGTTTGGGGGGGGGGGTATTATAGGGGAACACGTAATTGGGCCATTTTTTATTAACGGCAATTGCAATTTGAATGGTCCTAGATACTTGGATCTACTGCAGCAGCACATTATTCCAACTGCTAGGCAGTTGTTAGGTGTAAGATTTGGTGTAAGCTCCTAATGACTTCTATCTGTTTTTGAAGAAGCTTTTCAAATTATCACCCCTAACATGCTTGGAAACGTTAGAAGGGGTTTTTATAGTAGGCTCGGATATTGTCTAGCCGAGCAAGGAAGACTTTTCGAACATTTGCTTTAATTTTTTTTTGACTGGGAGAATCTTTTTGGTTTTTAGAATGTATTATTTTATTTTTAGAACTTGCTTTTATTTTGTTTCTCCTTATTATTTTCATTGTAACACGTCGTCACTGATAAATCTGAGCAGTTGAAAAATAAGAAAATTACGTTATAAAAATTTGCGTATTTATTGACCAAATTCCGGTTTCATTGACTACGCTCCACACAGCACCGTGGTTAGAGGCGTACTAAATACCAAAGGAAAGTCATGCAAGTGGTGATCGCAAGCCTGAGTATTGGTTGCTTCACTGATAGGCGTGCGGTGTCTCTGCATGTACGTACACTGGCAAATTAGACTTCTTCCGCCCTATGTTCGCAGTAGCTTGAAGCAGTCTGTATATAAGATTAAGAAGGTAAATTATTTGATATAATTTGTCCATGCAAGCGAAGTAATGCTAAAAGTAAGCGCTTTTTGTCACTTAGAAAAAAGGCTCTAATTTCTTCGCAATTATAATAAACCAGAATGATTAATCAGCGGATCAGATATAAGTAGTATAGTACCTTGTTAATTTATCGCTAATACCACTGAACACACTATTGACTGTATGTATGTGTGTAAATACAAAATTGCCACATTTTTTTCTTCCCCAAGTTTTATTTTGTCCATCTTTTGTGCCCAATCAACCCTAATTATAAAACTAAAGCATTTTTGAACTTATATTAAGAAAAAACGGAACTTTCTCGGTTAATACTAAAGAAATATGTAAGGTGGATCTTTTAACATGTTCAAAAATTTTGCAAGAGGGTCTAGTATCACCAATATTTGTTTAAAACATTAAACAAGGTAAATTATATGAAAAAGCGTGTACCAAAAAATATTGTTAACTATTTATCTGTCAAATATCCTGTTCTGCATTATCTATGGAAAACAATTCACTATAGCTGCAATGTGACGACGACTACACTACCACAGTCTAACTGTACCTTTACGCATTTAAAAGATCCAAAACTTAAGGCGCAATTACACAGACGAACATGCTCAAATAAAAGCTCGTGCAAAATATCTAAAATTTTTTGCGTGAACATTTTTGTGAGCTTTTCTTTGAACATTTTGTTCGGGTAAATTTTTGAGCAAATTATTGCTATCTATTTTGGAAACATATTTTTAAAGATGAGAATAAATAAAATTTCACATCAATGATCAGTGATCTCAATTCTTTAAAAAAATGGAACACCAACTTTTATTTAAAATATTTGTGAAAAAAAGCCGACGGCAAGCGAAACATTATTATTGCCTCTACTATCAGTTTTGTCACATGGATTAGGGTTACTTATAATATTTTTTTCTTAGGGTTTTTCCCGGATTTTTTTGCCCGTGGTTTTTTTTGGGATTTTCTTGCGAGTTTTTTTTTTATTTCCAAGGGTTTTTTTCCTAAAGTCAAAAAAAAACCCAGGAAAATTATTCTTTTCCAAAAAAATTTTGAGTTTTTCAAATATCGGCAAAAAACTCAAAAATTGCACTTTTAAGTGGTAATCGGCGCCTCACGACTATGAGGAGTGGTGGGGAGGGGGATTTTTGTAGCTTTACTTTACCTTTAGCTTTTATTGTTGTTTTGTAATTCCTCACACCAGATTTACCTAGTTAGTTTAAGGTCCCAAGGGTTGCTTAAAAAAGCAAAATGCTGAAGATATAGATATTTATTGTCAATTTAATGTAATAATCAAGGTCGATTACTGACACTGAACCAACAATATGCAAAGGGCAACATTGCGATTCAAAAGAGTGGCCGGCCTACTACCTGCGAAATCCAAAACTCGGGATGATAGATCGGCCACACAGTCTACTAAATTACTGCTAAATTATATTTTTTAGACAAGGGTCGTGTTCGTAGGGTTGTAAAAGTGGGTAATAAACGGGTATTATTTAAACCGAACGTGCTTTTGTTTATATATTTGAGATTTAATAAAATGTATATAGGTTTTTTAATTTGACTTAATTATTATTGTAAAAGACTAAACTAGGAAGTAAAATAAAGGGATATTCTTTTAAACGTAAATTTTTATGATTACATTTTACAGGCAACAGCAATAAATAAGTGCCAATTATTATTTTTTTTATTTTCGTTTTTTTTACAACCCCAAAAAAGTTACAAGTATACTGGCATATCCCCTATAAAAATCAGATCAATCGAAGTTGCTTATGAGGTAAAATGTGAATTTCGGCATCGAATCGTTTTTCCGTCGGAAAGCACTTGATTAAAAGTACCTTATTTCAAAACTTTGTTTTTCTATTTTCAGTTAAGTTCAATGAATTCCGATAACAATATATATTTTAAATTTGTAAAGAAATTTTTATAGCCCCAATTCTTCAAACAAATTTTGCTCAAGATTCTCTCCAAAATGTACGTGTGTTTTTTTGTACGAGATTTTGCTCGAACATTTCTTTGAGCATTTTGCTCAAGAGGCTCGTGTAAATGTTTGTCGGCATTTCCACATCAAAGGAAAGCTTGTCTGTGTAAATGCGCCTTTATATCACTTTGGGATTTACTTATACCACTGCAGTCGTTGCCCACAAGGTAAATTATATGAAAAAGCGTGTACCAAAACATATTGTTAACTATTTATCTGTCAAATATCCTGTTCTGCATTATCTATGGAAAACAATTCACTATAGCTGCAATGTAACGACGACTACACTACCACAGTCTAACTGCACCTTTACGCATTTAAATGATCCAAAACTTATATCACTTTGGGATTTACTTATACCACTGCAGTCGTTGCCCACGTAGGGGTGTATCTATACGTAACGTTGAATGATATAGTTTTCCCAAAAGAGGCGTTTGCAATAACATGGACAGATATTCGAAAAGAGTGGGGATGCCCTATTTTTGAAGAATTCAATTAATAATATGTAATTTTAATCTTTTAACCAAAAATTTGACCACAACGGGCAAAAATTTTAAAAATATATAATTTAATCTCATAATTTCTACTTAAAATGGCACCCAAAGCAAAAACGTTTAAATTAAGAAAAAGTACAAAATTTTCCAAAATATTTGGAAGGGAAGGAAAAGATCAAAATTTAATTCTCATATTTTAAAAATTGGAGTCAAATCAGTTTTGTCGCTAGAACACTCATATTTAATGGCAATCCACAAAACACACGTCCAACGCTAATAACGTTAATAATAATAGAGCTGATAACGCGCTCCTTCACAACCCAGAAGCCCTACATAGAATTCCCAATTTATAGATAATATGTAGCTCTAGGGGGAGTCTATGCCCTCACCCTATCAAATAAAATACAAGTATGAGCACGAGTCGTCAGCCGCTTGGCGGCTGTAGAAAAAAACGCTAGAGAATGTTTTAAGGCGCAATTACACAGACGAACATGCTCAAACAAAAGCTCGTGCAAAAGATCTAAAATTTTTTGCGTGAACATTTTTGTGAGCTTTTCTTTGAACATTTTGTTCGGGTAAATTTTTGAGCAAATTATTGCTATCCGTTTTTGAAACATATTTTTAAAGATGAGAGTAAATAAAATTTTACATCAGTGATCAGTGATCTCAATTCTTTAAAAAAATGGAACACCAACTTTTATTTTAAATTTTTGTGAAAAAAAGCCGACGGCAAGCGAAACATTATTCTTGACTATCAGTTTTGTCACATGGATTAGGGTTACTTATAATATTTTTTTTCTTAGGGTTTTTCCCGGATTTTTTTGCCCGGGGGTTTTTTTGGGATATTCTTGCGAGTTTTTTTTATTTCCAAGGGTTTTTTCCTAAATTCAAAAAACAACCCAGGAAAATTTTTCTTTTCCAAAAAAATTTTGAGTTTTTCAAATATCGCCAAAAAACTCAAAAATTGCACTTTTAAGCGGTAATCCGCGCCTCACGACTATGAGGAGTGGTGGGGAGGGGATTTTTTTTAAACATATTTTTGTAACTTTACTTTACTCTTAGCTTCGATTGTTTTTTTTTCATTCCTCACACCAGATTTACCTAGTTAGTTTAAGGCCCCAACGGTTGCTTAAAAAAGCAAAAGGTTCATGAAAATGCTGAAGATAGATATTTACTGTCAATTTAATGTAATAATCAAGGTCGATTACTGACACTGAACAAACAATATGCAAAGGAGCAACATTCCGATTCAGAAATCTAGTCTATTACTGCTAAATTATATTTTTTTAGACAAGGGTCGGGATCGTAGGGTTGTAAAAGTGGGTAATAAATGGGTATTATTTAGACAGAACGTGCTTTTGTTTATATATTTGAGATTTAATAAAGTGTATATAGGTTTCTGAATTTGACTTAATTATTATTGTATTGTGTTTTAAACTAGGAAGTAAAATAAAGAGATATTCTTTTAAACGTAAATTTTTATCATTACATTTTACAGGCAACAGCAATAAATAATTGCCAAATAATATTTTTTTTATTGTCGTTTTTTTTACAACCCCAAAAAAGTTACAAGTATACTGGGATATCCCCTATAAAAATCAGATCAATCGAAGTTGCTTATGAGGTAAAACGTGAATTTCGACATCATATCGTTTTTCCGTCGAAAACCACTTAATTAAAATACCTTGTTTTAAAACTTAGTCTTTCTATTTTCAGTTAAGTTCAATGAATTCCCATAAAACTATAAAATTTAAATTTGTAAAGAAATTTTTATACCCCCAATTCTTCAAACAAATTTTGCTCAACATTCTCTCCAAAATTTACGTGTGTTTTTTTGTACGAGATTTTGCCCGAACATTTCTTTGAACATTTTGCTCAAGAGGCTTGTGTAAATGTTTGTCGGCATTTCAACATCAAAGGAAAGTTTGTCTGTGTAAATGCGCCTTTAGGGCTGCATATGCATATAGTCACTTCTCTCGCCATAAGAATTTACATTACCCAAGGAATTATTTTAAAAAATTTTACAGTGGGATTTACTAAGATCCAAATAGTACCCCCCCCCCACAGGGGTAAATATTTAGGCCTGTCGCTGTTTGGGGTACTAAATTTTAAAACCAATTTTTAAAAAACACATACCCATACTGAAAAGAAACAGAGTTATTGATTATATTATAATTTTTTCCTCAAAAAATTATCATATTTTAGGAAAAAATGCCTTAAAACCAATATTTTATGTCAGGTGAAAAAATTATAAACAGTGTACGCCAAAAATTGGACACCGGATAGCTTCAGATAGTTTTTAAGGTTATAAAGTTGGTGAATTTTTAAACCACCTCTGGGGTAGTGGGGAAGCTATCGGTAGTCAGTTTATAATTTCTGAAAGGGACCTTTTGTAGAAGAAATAATTTACCTTATTTATAACCAGTGGCGCACCGGGGGGGGCGGCGGGTTGGGGTTAACCCCTCCCTCCGAACTCATCACTGTTATAACCCCAAGTTGTTCATTAACCAATACAAAACCTCCAATTTTGTTCAGATAAACGCCGTACAATAAACATATAAAAAAATATATTACTATGAGGGCACTAAGAGGCAAAACAAACATACATGAAGGTCACTGATTATACACGAAAACTATAGCAAATAATTTATTTTTAGTTGAAATAAAAGCTTTTTTGACGATCCGAATAACCATGTATGGATGACTAAAAAGCTTTTTTTTATCGAAAAATAGTACATTATAAACCTGGGAACTAAAGTGCCTCTTTTAATCCCTAGGCGAAAGGTTTGTACAATTCGCCAAGGGATTATATACTATTTTATGCACTTTAGAATGCGAGAAACTAAAAACAAAAAATCACAAAACCAACAGTAGACCACTTAACGGTACTCTAGTTTCAAGATTGACAGCTCGTATTACTGATAGTTGTCATTGATTGTTGTTGGCATGGTGGATTCACTCAAAATTTATTGTGTCATGGAAGATTTGCTATGGCACAAAACTTATCTCATTCAGTTGTTGTTATTGCCATTTTTTTTGAAAATGAACATTGAAAAGGCCGCGGAAGAGCTCGTCGCTAGCCTTCTTCCACAAAAATCTCACGAGGTTTACAAGAAACAGTTTCGTGATTACCGAAAATGGTGCGCTGAACAGCAGGCAGAAAATTTTACGGATGAAAAGGTGCTCCTGGCATAGTTCCTACAGAAGTCTCAAAGCATCTTCTGTATGGAAACAATATTCCATGATTAAAGCCACGATAATATCTGAAGAAAACGTAACGTAAATATAGTAAACTCACGACATTTCTAAAGAGACAGAATGACCGAACTAGATTTAAGTATTGCATATGCTAATAATTTTTTTCGTTCATACATTTTAACAAATAAATAAAATTAGAATAAAATTATTGTTTAATCCCTGAGGGATTAAAAGTGCATAAAATATATTTTTAAAGAAAATTTATCTAATCTACTGCCTTTTCTTCTTCTGTGCCATGTCGACCTCCCTCTTATTCTACATCAAGAAAGCCCTGGAACCGTAAATAATCATTCTCTAGAGAGAGTTGGTTCAGCTGTCAATCAAGTGTGCCACATGCAGGGTTTCTAGATGACGTCACACAATCCGCCTTCGCCTTTGTGTTATTATATCTCTCTTTGATATTTCTGTTTTCTAGAAAAAATATAGATTACAAGAAATACCCGTTTGTTTTGACCACACTCGAAGATTTGTTTGAAACAAACACATATTTCTTTGAATAGGGCCAAACAAAATATTTATTCGATAGAAAAGAAATATATTTTTTTAGTTTAAATTACATTTGACACTCATAAAAAATGTTTTTTTTTGGTACATATGGTTAAACAAACGAATTCTTCTTTGACAGAAAAAGAGATGTAATTAACGAAGAAACAAACATGAGACATACCTATAGAAATTTTTGTTTAATACAAAAATATCCCGTTTTGGATGTGGCCAAATAAAGAAATGTTTCTTTGACAGAAAAAAAAATTACCCTAAATTACATTAATTTTGCACACATTTTCCTCTTCCTCAACATAAAACTAAACATTTTTGGTTTGATCCAATTTAGGGTAACAAGTATTTTTTCTGTCAAAGAAATATTCAGTATATATATATAGTCATCGACAATAAAAGCGCGATTCCTTGTTTACTAATGGGTCAAATTAATAAAAAAATTTAGCCGTTTTCATAAAACGTTAAGTAAAGGCGCAATTACACAGACGAACATGCTCAAATAAAAGCTCGTGCAAAAGATCTAAAATTTTTTGCGTGAACATTTTGGTGAGCTTTTCTTTGAACATTTTGTTCGGGTAAATTTTTGAGCAAATTATTGCTATCTATTTTGAAAACATATTTTTAAAGATGAGAACACCAACTTTTATTTAAAATTTTTGTGAAAAAAAGCCGACGGCAAGCAAGACATTATCATTGGCTCTACTATCAGTTTTGTCACATGAATTAGGGTTACTTATAATATTTTTTTCTTAGGGTGTTTCCCTGATTTTTTTTCCCGGGGTTTTTTTTGGGATTTTCTTGCGAGTTTTTTTTTATTTTCAAGAGTTTTTTTTCCTAAAGTAAAAAAAAAACCCAGGAAAATGTTTCTTTTCCAAAAAAATTTTGAGTTTTTCAAATATCGTCAAAAGACTCAAAAATTGCACTTTTAAGCGGTAATCCGCGCTTCACGACTTTAGTGCGGAGGGGGATTTATTTTAAACATATTTTTGTAACTTTACTTTACCTTTAGCTTTTATTGTTGTTTTTTAATTCCTCACACCAGATTTACCTAGTTAGTTTAAGGTCCCAAGGGTTGCTTAAAAAAGCAAAAAGTTCATGAAAATGCTGAAGATATAGATATTTACTGTCATTTAATGTAATAATCAAGGTCGATTACTGACACTGAAACAACAATATGCAAAGGGCAACATTGCGATTCAAAAGGGTGGCCGGCCTAGTACCTGCAAAATCCAAAACGCGGGATGATAGATCGGAGACACAGTATACTAAATTACTGCTAAATTATATTTTTTAGACAAGGGTCGGGTTCGTAGGTTTGTAAAAGTGGGTAATAAACGGGTATTATTTAAACCGAACGTGCTTTTGTTCATATATTTGAGATTTAATAAAATGTATATAGGTTTTTTAATTTGACTTAATTATTATTGTAAAGGACTAAACTAGGAAGTAAAATAAAGGGATATTCTTTTAAATGTAAATTTTTACCATTATATTTTACAGGCAACAACAATAAATAAGTGCCAATTATCATTTTTTTTATTCTCGTTTTTTTACCCCATATCTCCTATAAAAATCAGATCAAACGAAGTTGCTTATGAGGTAAAATGTGAATTTCGGCATCAAATCGTGTTTCCGTCGGAAAGCACTTGATTAAAAATACCTTATTTCAAAACTTTGTTTTTCTATTTTCAGTTAAGTTCAATGAATTCCGATAACAATATATATTTTGAATTTGTAAAGAAATTTTTATACCTTCAATTCTTCAAACAAATTTGGCTCAACATTCTCTCCAAAATTTACGTGTGTTTTTTTGTACAAGATTTTGCTCGAACATTTCTTTGAACATTTTGCTCAAGAGGCTCGTGTAAATGTTTGTCGGCATTTCAACATCAAAGGAAAGTTTGTCTGTGTAAATGCGCTTTAACTACCACAGCAAACCTATGCTATTCATAATTCATGAAAAGAATATTTCTAAAACACCTGTATGCTATTTGGTTTCTTAATTGGGTTATGGGTCTAGTTCGAGAAGGATGCGATGGTTTTATCCTGATTTTCAGAATCGTCTAAAGTTCTAAGGAATTTGAAATAAGGCACCCTGAAGCACTGTTGCCGTTTGTTAAAAAAATTTATTCGAAAAAAGGGCAAAACCCCTCGCCATAAAAATTCGCTTTTATCTAGTGAGTTCGAGTTGGCACCCTGAGCGCCCCGGGGTAGCCTCTTACTAACGTAAAGAAACGCAGAGGTTAATTGTTGGGGAGCCCTGGGTGTCCAACTCGAACTCACTAATAATGTCTGAAAATGGTCGATATTGCAGTTACATTTCTTCATGGTTTACCTTAATTAAAATGATTTTTTTGTGAAACAAGCAAGATTTTTAAAAACTCTCTGCATGGATAAAACTTTTAGGAGCTTAAAGGTCAGGTACCCTGTCCAATTTCAGCACCCTTCCATGTCCCATTATTCTGTTAAGTATACCAAAAATATAAAGAAGGAGTGTCGCAATTGTAAAAATATAATCAAAAAAGGAACAAAACCTCTCGTTTTAAAGAGACGCTTTTATAATCTCTGAAATCGAATCGAAATTTTTTTTCGTTGGTCCTGACCAACTTCAACACCGCTTTGAATTAAAACGGGTACCGTATCGAACTGACTAATGACACCACCAATAAGGTGTTAGCACTTTCAATATTCCTTCAAAAAGTAGTTACATACCTCTATTTCAATTCAAATTAAATTTGATCGAATCGGTCGATTTTAAAATGTTTTGACAGACAAATTTGACAGTTCCCAAAAATCCAAGATGGCGGACCGTTTTAAATAACGAGAATCACCCCCCCTGCAAAAAAAATATGTGCGGCACTTGAGAAAACCCCAGTCATTGTGACAAAAGCCTTATGTATTCTCTCTATACCAAGGCATTACTTAATTAAATTGGATAAGAAATAAAAAAAATACGGGCTTTTATATTGAGTGGAGTTGTTTGCTGTAACTTTGGATAGAAATACAAGACTTAAAGCTTTTATGTTGTGGTTCAAAACAATTCTCTACCCCGAAAAAAAAAATGTTTGGTACCTAAACTGCTGCATACACTGAACCAAAAAAGGCACCGTTTATATGATTTTTGCTCCGATGTAAACTTTTATCAATATCATAATGAAGTTTACATAAATTTTATAGCCAAAACGAGTTATTGATTTTACTGCTGCAAGACACAGTTTCGAAAAAAAGTTGTTACATTATAAAGAGTCTTTAAGAAGGATTTTTGTGAAGGGTGTTATGAAATTAAGGATTAAGAGATATGTTTTCATAGCTTTTCGTTACAACTAAGAATGAATTTATTAAAAGACTGTTACGTACATAAATTTCATAACCATTTGTATTTTGTATGCCCTGTTCATAATTTTCATAAACTTGTACATACATTCCATAACAACTTTTAAACGACAGCCATTTATTAAATTTATTTAAGGCATTGGTTGAAATCGTCAACATGTTTTATTTATTTCATATGCTCTTTTATTATCTCCATAACCTGTACATACTATTAATAACAACTCTCTATAAAATGCCAAGAAACATTTTTCATTGATTTCGTAACTTTCGTTTATTAATTTCATTACTTTATATCACAATTTTTATAACTTTTCTCCGATTTTTGTAACAGTTACGTGTTAAAATTAATAAACGCCTGTTATTAATATTATGTACGATATTTTTTTCAGTGTATATGAAGGTATCACTAAATTAAATCGGTTAAGAAACTAAAAATTGATCATCAAGTATGGTGAAATAAACTAAATGCCCCTTCGCTTACAATTTGTCTGTTTGTAGCCTGCTAACAGCCCCGATTTGAATCTGGTAGACAGCCATTATTGGGGAGATTTAGAAAAAGAAGTGTACAGAAATGGCCGCAGCTACGGCGACATTAACGAACTTTGTCAAAAAAAATTACCAATGCTTTTAATAAATGGCGTAACGATTTGCGTATTGTCTTAAGAACACATGGGGATCAGCTTAGAAAATCTGAGTAGCTCGATTGAGATTTTTATACGTTAACTAATGGTTATTTTTATTTAAAAGTGTAAGTGTGCAAAAAATTTTATAAAAAAGTGTTTGATGATTAATAAGTAAACTCAGCTTAACCTCGGCCAAATAACCAATACATGCCACTCTAGCTAAAAAATCAGTAGTTTAAAACCACAGCAATTTTTTTAATTTTATTACAAGTCACAATTTTTATTGAAAGCGCTGGGAATGATGACACTAACTTGTTTACTTCTTAACTGATTTAAGCAAGTACCTCCATATACCAAGCAGAGATGGGAGGTAGAATGACCTTGATTTTGTTTTGTTACTCTTTTAGTGGAGTGAAATTACACAATGGTTAAAGCGTGTTAAAGCTGTCCGCCATTTTGGATGTTCGAAAAATGTCGAAGCCGCAAGCTTCAATCACCCAAAAATGTAAAAATATTTAAAATCAAGTAATCCGATCAAAAGTTAAAGCAAATGCAAAAACTGCGATTTTTTTGCAAATGACCATGTCGAATCAAAAACCACTTATTTCAGAGGCCTATAGTTTTCTTATCTCTTCATTAAGTAATGCGTTGGTATAAAAAGCATGCATAAGGCTTTTGCCGCAATGACTTAGATTTTGTCCAGTGCCGCACGTATTTTTTTTGCAGGAGTGGTGAAAATTGTCCGATATTCAAAACGGTCCGCCATCCAGGATCGGAAAAGTCTTCTCTTTCAAAAAAGTTAAAAAAAAATGAAACCGAGCTATTCTATCAAAAGTTATAGCACATTCAAATTTAAACAAAGAAGTAAAAAAACTAACCTCAAAATATATCAGGCAAATCTCAAAAGCTTAAATCGTGTTCAAAACGCTTCATAAAAGGTGAATTGTATTGAAAACGTATTCAGTTCTCGAATTACTGTCAAATTTGAACTTGTTTTCGCTGGCCCAAAAATTCCCTGTCGCGCTGCCATTTCTTCATGCTTTACCTTAATTAAAATGATAAGCATTTCACTTTAATGGGCAATAAGCAAGCTCAAATTTCCTTCGCGTTTAATAGTCACTTAATACATTTTAATTCTTAGCTGCCACCATGTTATTAAAGACTATAAATGAAAAAGGACTGACACGACAGAAATACTTTAATAACTTCAACCCATCACTATGAAATTACTGTAGAAACAAATCCTGGCATTTTTCGTGTAGATCCCCCCCCCCCTTGTAACACGTTATACAGTGGTGCCCCCGGAGGGGGGGGTGGATTTAAACCTCTCCCCTGCCGACCGTAACAGCAGAAATAAAATATATAGGGAATAAAATACAAGAGCCTGGACTTTAATTGTTAACAAAATTTTTGCCTGCAGCGCTATGTCACTTTTTACAATATCGTTCGTTCATGATCGCTATAAAAATGTTTGATTTTTCATTTGTTTTCAATTTCGATCACCATCAAAATGGTCTTTTTAATGTAATTTTATCAAAACGTTTTGCCGGCGATTTTCGCAAAAACAGAGCAACAGGTTTAGAGCAATAATGTTTTTTTTTTAATTTTGTTATTTTCTGGAGTTTAACAACGACTTCATACGCTCTTGCATCCCTTTACGGAACAAGACATCGTTTAAAAAATGGAGCCTCAAATGCACAATCACCACCACAAACTCTATCTCCATATAAAACATAGTGCCTACGTGTCTAACTAAAAAAAAGTTCTAAAAAAGAGACAAAAAGAAAATAAAAACGCAAAAAAAGAACAAACAAAAGCACAGATTAACGTTGGTTGGTAGAATGAATTAAATAAATTTCGGGAGAAGCTACCATAAAAATGGCGGCACTCGTGATGTCTGCTAAAAATTTTTTTTATACCTTCATCAAAAACATGATTTTAGTAACTGTCTGCAGATAACTAAGGCATGGATTTTTGGTTACCGATGCCAAACATTTTTTTTTGGCTCACCGGTGCAAAACAAGATTTGTGTCCGTTTTTTACCCAAAATTAAAGAGAAATAGCGAAAAATAGTAATATTGAAAAAATATAATTATTCCTGTCTAAAAATTAAGCCATTTCCGCCAGTTTTCACCAAGTATTTACGAAAAAAATCACTTAAAAACATCGTCAAAATATCAAACTGTCAAAGATTAAAATGTCGTAACAATGAACGTCACCGAGCAAAGAGAAACATCGCTATGGTTACCATTGTTATGTCATTTACCGGCCGCCTAGATTTATAATGTAAAGATGGTGTGTTGCGAAATGTGCTCTTCGTTCGAGATTTTTAAACATATTTTCCTGTTTTTCTTTGATTTTTTATAAAGGTATTAAAAAAAAATAGTGTTAACAACTTGCGGCTAAACTGTACTTTTTTTACACGCGTTTTTAAATATCTCGTTGCGCTCGTTATTTAATCCAACGCTTGCAAAAAAAGCACTATTTTAGCCAGTAGTTGTGAAAACTATTATTATTACCTTCAGCTGATTTCTATGAGTCAAACACGCTTGTGTCAGCGCTCTGTGCGTCTCTTCTTGAATCAATAGAAAATTTGCTCCCAGACAGTCAAATTCCCTCGCTAGTATGCATCTCATTGGTCCAAATCTTCGGTTTATGTTGATAGAAAGTAATTCTATTGCTCTTAACTAAGCGAATTACTTTCGATCAATATCGGGCAAAAGTGAGAGAAACCGTTGGACCAATGAGATGCACAGTAGCGAGAGATTTGACTCCCTGGACCTGTATTCTTGAAAGTCATACGATCCGGTCTTTCTGCTGCTTTCGTACGAATGGATCTATCACATGGGATCTATCACCTCCCACGATCGAATAGCAGTTTAGGAACCAATACATTCCAAAAAACAACCTCTTTATTGCGTTAGCGTCACTAGTTTCAACGCTGTTCCCCGGTTTCGAGCCATCCTATCGGGAACGTATGATTTTCATGAGATCCGTAACATCGGATCATCGCTCAAGAATATATAGTTTTCATCCCATGTGATCATTCGCCATAGATCTATGCCGCTCCCTGTTCAAGAATACAGGTCCTGTGGGTCTATTCTTGAATCGAGAGAAAATTTGCTCTCAGGGAGTTCAATTCTCCCGCTACTATGAATCTCATTGGTCCAAATCTTCGGTTTAAATCGGTTTCTCTCACTTCTGCCCGATATTGATCGAAAGTAATTCTATTGGATTTGACTAAGAGAATTACTTTCGATCAACATCGAACAACAGTGAGAGAAACCGTTTTAAACGAAGCGAGCGAATTTGACTCCCTGGGAGCAAATTTTCTCTCGATTCCTCGATTCAAGAATAGATGCACTGGAGACGCGCGAAAGAAATATGAAATAGAATCCACGTATCCCAGAGTTTCTCTAGCGGCTACTTAGAAACCTATGCCCGTACGCGCTTAATTTTATAGAATAATAGGCTCATAAATTTACTTTTCTTGTACCGCTAGAGCTCGGTCGAGTGCCAATTAATTTTTACAAAAACTAGCAATTATCGGCTATAAAAAGGTCAATTTTCGTCTGTTAGTATATTTGTCAGATAATAATCTTGTCGTTGATATTACCTACCGGCGGCGCCGCGTACGCAAGGGGAGGGGCTTAGCGGTTCACCCCCCCCCCCCAGAGCCCCTGAAAATCAACTCCTAAAGGTCCCCAAAAATCACCCATTAAGTGGCGTTCCGAGACTACTTCGTTACTCAAGCCCCCCCCCCTCGCCCCCCCCCCCATCAGAGACAATTCCTCCGTTCGCCACGGTATTATCGGAAGCTAACGTAACGCCAGATTAAATGTTTTAAAAAAATACAAGAAAACTTCTGGACTGAACTGTTTTCACTTGTATTAACAAAAAATACAGGGTTATCCAAAAATTCCCTAGAAAGATTTGAACAGTGATTAGATATCATAAATGCAAGAAAAGTAGTAGGAGTAAAATTTTCGTATTTTTTTGGTAATCGCCTTTAAAATAATTTTCCTAAGAGCGTGCGGAAAAGTTATTTTTTCGCACAAAATGACACAAAGTTATGATTGTTTTCCACAAACCAAAACTACACTTTTTTGCACTGGACGCGCGTTTCGCTAACAACGTTAGCATCATCAGGAGACGATAAACAATCATTGGACAACAAATTCTACCTGCAGTTAAAGTCTTTCTAGGGAATTTTGAATCACCTTGTATCATTCCCAAAAAGTTATTTTCTGGTAATTATCACCCAAGGCCCCAAGGATATGCATCGGACTCATATAGAAAACAAATTTTGAAATCTGCGAATTAGTTTTATGATATTCTTTGAAAGTGCTTAAAAAACTTAAATAATGCACTAGCCTGCATAGCGCAGTGGGCATAGCGTATCTGCCTGACGGAAAGAAGGTCCCGGGTTCGAATCCGGGTTGGTGCACAGATATTTAGTGTTTGTTCTTCGCTTGGCCACACTGGGCATTGATCCTAGAATGGATGGAAAGTCCCAGTATAAAAAAAAGCTCAATGCTCAATAAAGCAGATATAGTGGAAAAATGGTAACACCTTTTTAACAGTTTTAAGGCGCATTTACACAGACAAACTTTCCTTTGATGTGGAAATGCCGACAAACATTTACACGAGCCTCTTGAGCAAATTGCTCAAAGAAATGTTCGAGCAAAATATCGTACAAAAAAACACTCGTAAATTTTGGAGAGAATGTTGAGCAAAATTTGTTTGAAGAATTGGGGGTATAAACATTTCTTTACAAATTCAATCTATTGTTATCGGAATTCATTGAACTTAACTGAAAATAGAAAAACAAAGTTTTGAAATAAGGTATTTTTAATCAAGTGCTTTCCGACGGAAAAACGATTTGATGCCGAAATTCACATTGTACCTTATAAGCAACTTCGATTGATCTGATTTTTATAGGGGATATGCCAGTATACTTGTAACTTTTTGGGGTTGTAAAAAAAACGAGAATAAAAAAAATAATAATTGGCACTTATTTATTGTTGTTGCCTGTAAAATGTAATGATAAAAATTTACGTTTAAAAGAATATCCCTTTATTTTACTTCCTAGTTTTATTATTTACATTTTATTAAATCTCAAATATATGAACAAAAGCACGTTCGGTTTAAATAATACCCGTTTATTACCCACTTTTACAACTCTACGAACGCGACCCTTGTCTAAAAAATATAATTTAGCAGTAATTTAGTAGACTGTGTCGCCGATCTATCATCCCGCGTTTTGGATTTCGCAGGTAGTAGGCCGGCCACCCTTTTGAATCGCAATGTTGCCCTTTGCATATTGTTGGTTCAGTGTCAGTAATCGACCTTGATTATTACATTAAATTGACAATAAATATCTATATCTTCAGCATTTTCATGAACCTTTTGCTTTTTTAAGCAACCCTTGGGACCTTAAACTAACTAGGTAAATCTGGTGTGAGGAATTAAAAAACAACAATAAAAGCTAAAGGTAAAGTAAAGCTACAAAAATATGTTTTAAAAAAATCCCCCTCCCCACCTCTCTTCATAGTCGTGAGGCGCGGATTACCGCTTAAAAGTGCAATTTTTGAGTTTTTTGCCGATATTTGAAAAACTCAAAATTTTTTTGGAAAAGAAAAATTTTCGTGAGTTTTTTTTTGACTTTAGGAAAAAAACTCTTGGAAATAAAAAAAACTCGCAAGAAAATCCCAAAAAAAACCCCGGGCAAAAAAATCCGGGAAAAACCCAAAGAAAAAAATATTATAAGTAACCCTAATCCATGTGACAAAACTGATAGTAGAGCCAATAATAATGTTTCGCTTGCGTCAGCTTTTTTTCACAAAAATTTTAAATAAAAGTTGGTGTTCCATTTTTTTAAAGAATTGAGATCACTGATCACTGATATGAAATTTTATTTATTCTCATCTTTAAAAATATGTTTCCAAAATAGATAGCAATAATTTGCTCAAAAATTTACCCGAACAAAATGTTCAAAGAAAAGCTCACAAAAATGTTCGCGCAAAAAATTTTAGATCTTTTGCACGAGCTTTTATTTGAGCATGTTCGTCTGTGTAATTGCGCCTTTATGTGTTATATGCGTGTGTGTCTCATCAAAAACTGTCAATGTGCAATATACTCAAATATATGAACAACAAATATATGAACAAACGCACGTTCGGTCTAAATAATACCCGTTTATTACCCACTTTTACAATCCTACCATCCCGACCATTTTCTAAAAAAATATAATATAGCAGTAATAGACTGGACTTCTGAATCGGAATGTTGCTCCTTTGCATATTGTTTGTTCAGTGTCAGTAATCGACCGTGATTATTACATTAAATTGACAGTAAATATCTATCTTTAGCATTTTCATGAACCTTTTGCTTTTTTAAGCAACCGTTGGGGCCTTAAACTAACTAGGTAAATCTGGTGTGAAAAATTAAAAAAAAAACAATCAAAGCTAAGGGTAAAGTAAAACAAAAATATGTTTCAAAAAAATCCCCTCCGCACCACTCCTCATAAACGTGAGGCGCGGATTACCGCTTAAAAGTGCAATTTTTGAGTTTTTTGCCGATATTTGAAAAACTCAAATTTTTTTTGGAAAAGAAAAATTTTCCTGGGTTTTTTTTGACTTTAGGAAAAAAACCCTAGAAAATAAAAAAACTCAAAAGAAAATCCCAAAAAAATGCCCGGGCAAACAAATCTGGGAAAAACCCTAAGAAAAAAATATTCTAAGTAACCCTAATCCATGTGACAAAACTGATAGTCAAGAATAATGTTTCGCTTGCATAAATAATAACAGTTGGTGTTCCATTTTTTTAAAGAATTGAGATCACTGATCACTGATGTGAAATTTTATTTATTGACATCTTTAAAAATACGTTTCCAAAATAGATAGCAATAATTTGCTCAAAAATTTACCCGAACAAAATGTTCAAAGAAAAGCTCACAAAAATGTTCACGCAAAAAATTTTAGATCTTTTGCACGAGCTTTTATTTGAGCATGTTCGTCTGTGTAATTGCGCCTTAAGATGGCGTGACAAGCAATGAAACTTTATTTTATAAGAGCACTGATTGACGCAAGAATGTGAATTATTTTTCTATATTTTTCCGTAAACGTAAATAAATCCAATATAATTTTAGTACCTACCCAAAAATAAGTCCCGTTAAATTGACATATTACGCATTTTTAGGAAAAAAAATATTTTTTAAAAAAGACCCAACTAGCAATTTTTAGTTGTGCAAGTTGTAAAAATTAGAATTGCACTAATTTTAAACGTTGTTCACAACTTCAGTCGCCATCACAACTATTTATGACCGTCTATTGTACTAACAGTAATTCCTTAGTTGTGAAGGCGCCGACTACAAACCGGTGTGTGCTAAACCAAAAATTGATCAATTTACTCCACGTTTTCTGGCCGGTTTGTTGGAGACGCGGGCGCGCCTGTTTTCATCTAACTAATTTTTCTCTTCTGTTTGCAACAAGCCAATTTTGGAGCACTGCTGTCTGTCATACAAACGTCAATTAATTCAGTAAAAAAGTTTCTATTAGTTTTCTTTGAACATTTTGCACTATGAAAAGGAACAAATGGTATAAATATTCTTCGATATTTTGACATGTGACAGCTGTCATTGAAGATGATTCCCCAGTGTGTCGGAAAAAAAGAGGAAGGTCCTGTGTAAACAACAAGGACGGAAATTAAGTGAACAGCAGAAAGCCAAACTGTGGAGCAATTTCGATTGGGTAAAAATTAAGGCGTGTTCGCGTCTTTTAGTTAGGGGATCCGTTCAAAACAAAGTTAAGTAGTTAAAGCAGTCGAGACACAGGACTCCTTTGGTTGTCATAGAAACTAATAAGTGCCGCCATGATTGATTGTTAAAAACATTGTATGCTAATTTGTAAACAAACATTAAAAATATTTTTTTTGCTTTTTTCTACAATAAACTAAGATCTTTTTGCATATAAAAATCCGTATTTTGTTCTTAGGAATCCTGAGCAACATCTTTAGAGGATTTTCGAAGCGATTTTTAAATCATGTTTTTTTTTTAATTTCATAAAATCATCTTAATCGAGGGCGCGCTTGTTTTTTAGAGCTACGAACTGTACATTTGACAGTAAACTACCGTCTGTTTATATATTTTGGCATATATGACATAGAATATCATTTTATTTTAATAATATAATAGTGTATTTATCATTTTACGTAATGAATAATATTTTGAACAAATAATTGTACTCCAAAACCCATTGAACTATTACTTCAACTGTAGTCGCGATCGCGACGTTGACTCAACCAAAAAATCATCCACCAAATTGGTGCAAAAGTGGGTGGTGTTTGAGTAAAAGTAAACGTTGCGACGCAACGTTGGCACGCGGTGCACAACGTTGAGACGTCGACAAATTGCTAGTTGGGGATATATGAAAAGTCCCTTAGTAACCTTATTTGTCTTGATGTTTTAGATAGAACGTTATTAAAACTTCAGGTTATGAAGGTTGCTGAATTAAGAGTGTTCGCGTTTGATTTTTTAATAATTTCTGATATTTATGATGATAGTTTCATTAATCGTAGGTAAAGTATCGTACACTAACTCGCATGTTATGGTCATTACACGCTCAGATAAATTAGGACACTCGCCTGCGGCTCGCGTCTCAAACTTCATCTACCCGCTTAGTGACCATCATAACAAGGTTGTTATTTAAACTACTATTACCATTTAACATTTTGTCAGTTCAGGTGATACCTGAGAAAAATATTAATATTTTGTCCTTTTTCATCTTATTTTTACATTGGTGACCACAAACACCATGCATTGTCTTTTTTAATTTGCGGCAGTGACTAAGATCGTGTTTTGAATGAAGGTATACACATATTTATTTATCTCTTTTATATAAGCTAAATCACTGACTTACAAACCTGCTTCTTTTGCAAAAGAATAGATTTTCCTTAAGGCTATAAATGGCAACGCCTTGGTCTTTATTTTTTTAACCTTTTGCCAGTGGGCACAGGGAAAACTAAACATCACAATTAGCTGAAATTTTGCTAGGGTGACCGTTTTTAAATGCTTAACAAAAATATCTAAAATTAAAGCTCTGGTGCTGTCATCTATCCCAAAAGCCTCAAAATAATTGCGGTTTAGAACAAACCCGATTTACAAAAAAAATAGAGATATACTCACAACTTCCTCTGGATTACATTTTTCCGTTTTATATTTCCTTGCTTTAGCGAAAATAAAAACTAAGTTTCCTTTTTTCTAAAAGCCTGTGCACTCTTGAAAAGAATACCGATTAATCAATCACACTTCACTGAATTTGGGAGACACACGCAGTTCAAGTGTTGACCGATAGACTTCAAAATTTATACGATTCCATGGTAACTGCAGGTGTTTTGTCAACAAACTTTAAATCGGGCCGCAGTGGGACAAAAGAGTATTTTTACGTTTTCTGACAGAAAACCGTTTATCTTTCAAAAATGTGTTTCCAAAAACATTGTTCGCCCGCCGAAAAAGGCCTAGCGCTGCGCGGGCATTACTCCGAGTCTATCAAAGAACCAAGAGAACTTTACTGGCTCGCTGGGATTACTAGGAATTCGCATAAAAACATTCGGCGCCCATAACTCCACATAGTTATGTGCAATTGTACCAGTGAAATCTTGGAGTGCAAAGGATAGATTTTAGAACCTCAGTTTCAAAAACATACGGATACTTAAGTACTAACAAAACAGGTCAGTAAAGCTCCATTTAGAGGTTGGAGAGACTCTTGCTAGTCGTTGACGCTCCTGTTTAAAATAGAATAAGATTATTTCGTCTAGCGCCAGTAGCCGATTTTTAAATCTGCATGCTTTTAAGTTAACCTGTTGTCGGTATCAACTAGCGGGAGTGTTTCCAATTCAATTATAAATACACTTGTAAATGCAACCTTAAACATTACACTCAGTTACTTTAATACGTAGTTGGGTAGTGTTTTTTTAGCAGGTAATTCTGCAATAAACGGTTTTCTTTGATTTTAGAATTTTACTTGTTTTTTAGCGGCGCAGAGCGGGAAAAGACAAAATAAGTAACCTAACCCCAAATTTTTGACCCGGTGCTAAAAAATCTCTGGTGTCCCACTGTGGATAAACATAAATAAAGTCTCCGCGTTGCCATGGAAAACAACATCAATGACGTAAAATTTTGCAAAAAAATCAGGTCGACATAGTTAAATTGATTTACCGTACAGTGTTACAAACAATTCCCCAGATTGAAACTACGACCTCAAATGGATGGCCTGGGTCAGCGAAAAATTCTCAAAAACCAAACTTTCTTGTCCTAGCCTAGAGTTGAGCACTCCAGCACGACATGCAAGAAGGATTCTTCGTCGATGTTTAATAAGATCACAGGTATAAATATTTCAAACCTGTGGGGGGTTATAAATCTCAGTTTTTTGCTGTTTAAGGCAAATATTTTTGTAAGTTAACCCTGGGGTAAGATAACTTACCCTCGCCTTGAACCAGGGTTACCCTAAAGTTAACTTTAACCCGCATTTTGATTATTTTTACAAATTTTTGTTGCTCAAATTATTGCTAACTCGCTATGGAGAAACCGGCCCTTAAACTAATATTTTTTGACAGATTTAAAAATTTGTATTTGAGGTAATAAACTTGTTGATTTTTAAACCACCTCTGGGGGGTGGTTTAAATTTATAGCACCCAGAAAGTACCGTTTTGTAGTCAGTTCATTTCAAATTTCTTAAAGGAACCTTTTTTAGAGGGACTAATTTAGCTTATTTAATATCCCAAGTTGCTCATTAACCAATATACCACCTCCAGGGTTGTCCAGAAACACGCCGTATATTGAACTCGTTTCCAGAAAAAAATAGACATTTACAGTGGGATTTACTAAGATATAAAATAGTACCCCCCACAGGTCTAAATATATATTTACACCCGTGGGGGGTACTAAATTTTAAAACCCATTTTCAGAAAACACTTACCCATACAGAAAAGATACAAAGTTATTGATTATTTTGTATTGTTATTGCAAAATACCACAGAAAAACTGCTTTTTTTTCTCAAAATATTCCATATTTTAAGAGAAAATGCCTTAAAACTAATTTTTTGTTGTTTGTTGTTAAAATTTGGCACATAATAGTTTCATCATCTGTGTTTGAGGTTATAAAGTTGATGATTTTTTAGACCACCTCTGGGTGGTGGTTTAAATTTATAGCCCTCAGAAAGGATTGTTTTGTGGCAATTGGTAATAAGTTCCTTTATAATTTCCCTAAGCAACCGTTTTTACAAGAATTAATTTACCTTATTTAATATCCCAAGTTGTTTATTAATCAATAAAACACCTCCAATTTTGTCCAGAAAAACGCTATATTTTGAACCCGTTTTCAGCACAAAAAATATATTTATGGGCACTACGAGGCAAAACAAACATAAGCCAAGGTCACTGATTATGCACGAAAACTGTCTCCAATGAAAAAAATCCAAAACAACTGTATCTATTCATTTATTTACAAACAGAACTGAAATTAAAACATTGAGTTTATCTAAAAGCTTAATCATCAAACGAAGCTTTCCACTAAAAGATCACACTCAAAGGTCTCAACTGTGCAGCACCGAACAGTTTGTTGAGCCGACGTGACTCCTTTGTGAACGCATTAGTTGGATTCAGGTCTGTTTTTAGGCGCATTTTTTTCATGACCTACTTTGATGAAATATTTTTATTTGTGGTCTGCGATTGCGATGTGTTTGTGTTTGTAAAGTTTTTTCATACTTTTAATAGATAAAAACCCCTTTTAAATAAATACAAAGTTATGATTACATATCGAAATGGTTTTGTGACAGTGAGTATTAATCGCGAAAATCAATAAACAAGGGTAAGTTTTGATAAGAGTAACATATAACGTCAATTTTAATTTGCTCAACAGAGTGTTTACCATTTAGATCCCCCCTAGGGTTAAAAAAAAACTTCTTTTAAATAGAAATTTTCTAGTGGGTTTTCAAAAATGCCTGATCCACAGTTTCACTCCGAATCACTTCTTCTATTTTTCATTCTATTGCCCTCTCACTTTTTACCACAAGAAAGGAAATAGAAGTGAGCGTCATGAAGTAAAACTGTGCATCAAGCACTGAACAAGAATTGGTTTGGTTACGTTGTACGTTGTAAGAACAACTTTAACTCTTTTTTCAAGGACACTTTCACAAACGTATCAAAGATACGTTAGCAACAAGAAATCAAAAACAGCTTGCCAACTTTAAGTGTCTAATATATATTTTTTCTACTAGCGTGCGGAAAATTCACTATTCCGCACTGTTTTGCGTGCGGAAAAGTGCACTTTTTCACACTAGTGCAGAAAAGTTAGCTTTATGGTATTCTTCCGCATTTAACCAAAAATAAAAACTAGTTTGGTAAACTACTATGTAAAGGAACTAAGAGCAGCGGCCTACTGAGAAAAAGTGGGGCCCGGGGCGGTATCTTCAGATAGGGGCCCCCTCTTTCATTTTTCTATGTGCTTATATTAGCATTATTAAATTCTAAAATTTAAATATGATATTTACAGGTACCTATTTACAAAAAAGAAATTTAACCCAACTAAAAAAGCTAAAAAAATTAATTTAAATAAATCTGTTTTTTCATACCTTCATCAAAAACATGATTTTAGTAACTAGCTGTCTGCAGATAACTAAAGCATGGCTTTTTTGGTTACCGATGCAAAAAAAGATTTTGGTCTTTTTTTTACCCATAATTAATTGAAATAGCGGAAAATAGTAATATTGAAGAAATCTAATTATTTGTGCCTAAAAATTAAGCCATTTCCGCCAGTTTTCAAAATATCAAACCATTGTTATTTCATTTACCGTCCGCCGTGATTTATAGTGCAAAGATGGTGTCTTGCGAGAAGTGCTCTTCGTTCGAAGTATTTTTCTGTTTTTTTTGGATTTTTTGATAAAGGTATAAAGATATTAAAAAGTAGTACAACTCGCGGCTAAACTATGCTTTTTTTTATTCGCGTTTTTAAATACCTCGCTGCGCTCGTTATTTAAACCACTGCTTGTTAAAAAAAAAGCACTATTTTAGCCACTAGTTGTAAAAACTACTATTTTTCTACCACTTACCGTTGCAAACGCTTGCATAACTTCATTAAATTCGATGTTTTTATCGTCTTTGATCTCAGTGGATAAAATCGCCATCGCCGTATTATAGAGCGCAAATAATTTTTAATCAATTTTATTTTCGAAAAACTGTATTTAACAATAAATTTAAGAAAATCTAAACAACTCCAAGACGATTACCAAAGAATCAAGAATATATTCAGAAATATGGTTGATTTAAACAAAGGGATGGTAAAACTAATAAAATCAAAAGTATATTTTTTAGGGTTTCAACCTTGGGAACAATAACTTTCTTCGAGTAATGAAATAAGCAAGTGTAAGATTTTTATGTCTTTGACAATTTTGTCAGTTTTTTACTACACATACTGTTTCAAATTATTAAACAAAAATTAAACTATAACTTGGACCTATTTTTGAAATAGAAAGTATGTGGTTGAAGCACTTACCGGAATACCAGATATTTTTTTCTATCATTTTAAGTATCTTATACATATTTATGCATGAATGATGATGAGTTCTGACTTTTGCCGGTTTCCCAGAAAGCGATCATCCCTGTATTTGTATATTTTTTGCTTTTATCTTATCCCTGCCAAAAAAGCCGCGTTCAATCTTTTAGAAAAGCTTTACGAGATTTTTTTATAATGTTTTACCGGGTTTTATATGTTTTCTATGCGGTATGTGAAACAAACTTAAAAATCCAATAAAATTTCAAGAAGTACCAATCTTTTCTGTCAGTTTTAACCAGAAAGACAGCTTGGCTCGTAGAATCTTATAAAACCCTTCAAACAGCATAAAAACTCACCAACTTTCATAAGAACCTGTGCGGTTTTCGTACCTGGGATAACTTAGAGTAGGTTTTTGGATAATTTTGTACATGTGGGATCCCAGGAGGGCCCCCTCTAATCCGGGGCCCAGGGCGGACGCCCTTCCGTCAGTATGCCACTGACTAAGAGACAAAACAAAACATAAAAGAAGGGGACTAATTATGCACGAAAACTATACCAAACGAAAAAAAACCAAAACGGCTGTATTATTAATTTATTTACAAACCAAAATGAAACCCTTGAGGTTATCTAAAAGCTCAATCAAGAAAGATTTCCTTACAGAAAGCCCACTCATTTCAAAGCTGCAACTTTCTGGACAGATTGGCGCAAACTCGAACCAACACCACTCTCAACTAAAAAGCCTGTTAACTCCTACCGCCTCAGTGCCCTTTAGCCTATTGTGGCTGCCATTTTTATAACCAAATTGACAAATAAAACATTGATTTTCTGTCAGTTTGGTGTCAATATGGCACCGATCATAGGCTAAAGGATACTCAAACGAAAATGAGTTAACTGGCTTTTTAGTTGAGTACGGTATTGCTCGAACTCGTTGTTTTCGACGAGTTTGTGGTCTGAACGCACCTAATATTTTGAAACTGACATTTTGTAATTAAGTTTTTTAATACTTTTTATGAATAAAAATACATTGACAACTATGCATCTGGCTAATACCTCGACAGGTACTGAATTACAAACAGTACACCTGCAGTGCACCCACAACCGCACAGTCAGATGCTTTTTTGCAGAGGGTGTGGGCGGTTTAGTCGGTGTTGGGTTAGTGTGTTAAAAAAACAAAACTTCTCTATTTTACAGACAAAAATATAAAATACAAGAATATAAACTCCGTGATTATATTGCTTATCTTATATTTTAAGCCGGAAATGTGATATTTATTTAGTTCGTATACATACCAACAAACGTCACATTATTGCTATGTTTTCATGGGTATTGAGTTCGTTTTCAAAACTCATTGTATCTTTTTCTTTTTTATAGCGTTTTCTTGCTCTTGATAAAGAACACGCTCTATAAAAGAAGAAGATACAATGAGTTTTGAAAACGAACTCAATACCCATGAAAACATAGCATATATTAGGCTCTTCTTCGGGATTAACGTTAGTTCAAGGATCTTTAACATGCTGAATCTGTTAAAAAATCGGATATTTGTAAAAACAATTTTCATGGGCATAAAAGAAATATGTATTTTTTTCTTACATTATGTTTTCAGAACCCTGACGTTTGGTAATTTTATTTCTCTCTAAAAAGACTGTTGGGCCAGTGCCGCATAGTTTTCTTTAATTTTAGTTTTAGCATGTGGGCCGATATTATTGACATCAAGATTTCGTAAAACTTTTTTGTACACTTTTTGATCTATAATTTTATGGATAAAAGCATTAATTTCATGAACGCATCAGTTCAAAATGTTTGTCCAGCCTGGTCTAAGCAAAAATAACGATACATTTTGTTATAACATGTCAGTGTCAAAAAGTGCAAACACTGAAAAATAAAACGAATACGTATCAAACCAGGTTTATTGGAAAGCATTTTAGGGCCGGTTTCTCAATAGCGAATTAGCGTTAACTCGAGCAACATAACCTTGTAAAAATCGAGGGTTAAAATTAACTCCAGGGTAACCAGACCTTCGAGGTGAAGGTAAGTTACCTTACCTCAGGGTTAACCTAAAAAAAATATTGGCTTAAAACAACAAAACACTGGGATTTATAGCCCGAATTAATTTAACTCTCTGGTAACCCGCTATTGAGAAACCGGCTATTAAGTAATTTTATTTTCAGGAGTCTTCCATGACCAAAATGTAAACGAATCCTGTTTCCGCCAACTTTCAAACCTGGTTTGTTCCAGTGGGTCATGGAGGTTAGGTTTTATCTAAATTAAAATGGAATGGACTGCAGTCAGTAGTAGAGGCCCTGTATACGATTTATGACAGTTATTGTTTTACCAGAGTTGAGTAACTGGATCTGCCAGTTCAAAACGACCTCTACTACAGGCGAGATATCGTATGCCTGATGACGTCATAATGGCGGCGAGTGCCGCATACTCAGTGCTTTGTTTACATTCGGCGAAGAAGGTTTTATTTTTTATTTTTAGCGGTTAATTTTTCATATAAATATTATTAAAACCTTACAAACAGTTTCTTAAATGTTTAAGTAACAGGTAACTTATTGTTTTTGTATCAAAATTTACGAAAACGCCTGTGTTTTTGTGGTAAATAGGTTCAGAGATTTTATCAAATGGCCGGTCGGGTCGTGTATTAAGAGGGTTATGAACAATTTTTCGCCGGTATAAATACGCAATTTGTTCGAAAAAGTGCTTGGGCATATAATTTAGAGATTTTTTGTTTATAGGTACCTATGTGTTATTTTGTAACAAGTGAATTTGGTATAAATATTTTATGTCCTGAATTGACAGAAAAATGGATGAAGGAAATTAAACGTGAAAAATTCACCCCAAACAAAAGTTCAAGAGTAAGATAAAGAAGTGACAAAAGTAGTGAAATTTGTGGTAGCTTTAAATGTTTTGTACTTGTTGAACTTTCAAGAAAAAAAAAGGTAGGTATAGGTGTTTGCTGTTTTTTGTTTATTTATTACACACAGGTGCTACTTATTATAATACTTAAATGGTACCTACTATGAGCCACACTTGGTATACAGGGTTATTCAAAATTCCCTAGAAAGACTTTAACTGTAGGTAGAATTTGTTGTTCTGAACAAGAATTAGTAAAATTATTTTTTGGTAAACTTTCGTTTCAGAGAAATTTGCATTTAAAAATTGTTAATATTTTCTGAAAAGCTGCAGACTTTAGTAAGTGGTAGAAACATCCATTTTTGAAAAGAAAACTTTGACGACTTCAAAATGCTTGACAAAAATCCTAATACTTGTCATTGTCAGCCACACGTAGACTTGCTTGGTAAATTATTTTAAAAGCAATTCTCAAAAAAATACAAAAATTTAACTCCTAAATTCAAAGAAAAAAAATAAGTTTAAACAAAAAAATCACTTAACTTTTCTTAGAATAATGATATCTAAGCACAGTTCAAATCTTTCATCTAGGGAATTTTGAATCACCCTGTATATATATCCCAAAAAAATCAATAAGAAATATGAATTTCATACATTTGTGGCACAGAAGGGATACATATGAGATTTAGAATATTATTATTTAATTTTCAACAAGATGTACTTACTTATGCTATTAAATTGTATATTTGCATTATAGGTTTGCACTGTATAGTACCTATATGATAATTTAAAAAGCTATTTTCACTTAAATCTAGGACCTTTCTAGTGTGACCACAGTGGGTACTGTACTCTTTTTAGAGCTTTGTACTCTATGTCTATTACCTTAGAACTATACTCTTTTTCCCCATAGCACAGAAAATGACCTCGGAAATGGTCAAATTTTTAAACCAAAATAAAAAATTCACATTCAACGCTAATAGTGCACATGCAAGTCTAAAGATAACATTTAAAAAAATTATAAAATTTTGCGCTATTAAATTTATATTTTTTATAATTTTAGTTCAATTTTACAGAACTACCAATAGCCTCGCTTATAGCATTAAAAGCTCACACGTTTAGTATTATCTTTTTTTTTCCGCGATAATGTCCCCCCTATTTTTTGCCCCCCCTCCTCGAATGAATTTTTTTTAAACCTTACGAAAAAAATTTGACACCCCTCAATAAATTTTTTGCCAAAATTTTTTGACCCCTCTTAAAAAAAAATTCACCCTCTCACAAAACTTTTTTACTAACCCGCCCTTCCCCCTATTATATCGCATGATATGCCGCATTTTCTCTATTAAAACAGTGAATACTCTAAAAGATACGTAATCAATTCTGGTAAAAGTTAATCAGTTCACAATAATTTTCCTACAAATCTAATATCCGCTAGTGACTAAAGATGTTGTTGTATTTTGTGCTACATTTGCTTATTGAGCTGTGGAAACAATTCTTACCAAAGAATAAATCCGGGAAAATTAAACAACAATCACTTTGGGAAATATAAATGGGGCAGACATGACTTCATTTCTAGGTCACAATTGCAAAATACATGAAACCATTTTCATTATTAATAGAATTTTGTTTAAATTATAAAATAACCTCATTATGCCCCAATTCAAAAGAATTAAACCCTAGGGATTAAAAACAAATAATAAATATTTTTTAATTTAAATTAGTTTTTTAGCAGGACTACATACAACATTTAAGTTGAAATTGATTTATATCATTTTTGTGAATTCTTGAAAAATGTTGGTAAGGATGCTTTTACTTTAACTTGAAATATTATTGAAATACAAAAATCGTTAACATTTAATTCTGTTTTCCTTTATAACAGATCTAGAAACTGTTAAAAAATAATTTGAATCTCTTAAAATAACAAACATCCCGCCATACACCCCTCAAACGTATCGGCTTCATGGGCGGCCATCTTGTTTTCGATAATTGGCTTTCCGTAGAGGTGGTGTTGGCCAGTTGTTAGGGAAATGTTTGAAATTGTTTGTTGGCAATGATAGTTGGTAACTCCTGACAATAAATAACTTTGTCACTGTCAAGTTTTTGATTAGAAACGTGCCTCAACGAATTTGTATTGTTCCGTTGTCCAACGGAGAAAGAAACGAGAAAAAGTGAAAAAAAAATATGCATTTACAAACATTGGTCAAAATCTCTCCTAAGCAATACCTATACTTAGATCACCAACAGTCTAACCTACGTTACGTTGAGTATACAGGGTTCCTAAGATTTTCTTTAGGGATAGGATTTCAATAAATCAAACAGAAATGGCATAGAAAGATCTGGGCGCACAAAAGAAACAGGTATATTGAGCAATGGTGCCAGTTTGTTATTATCTCCGGACTGCTTTCATGAGAAAAAATTGTCGCCACTCTTTCATTGTGAGCATAAATCATAGTTGCAATAATAACCGTTGACAAGATGTCTTCAAATTCCGCTAGATGGCGGCCACACCATGAGATGATCGAGGTAAAACTAGATGTTTTCAGGTCCAAACCACAGCTTTTTCTTGCTTAAAGGAGGCGGCAGGGTCCATTATTTATGATACTGAGCGATAAACTCGTGAGGTTGTTAATATTAGAAAGAAATATCTTCGCTTTTAATTAAATTTCTTTCCATTCTGTTCTACTAGTGACATCTATCCGGAAACGGCCAAACCATGCAGCTAGCACTAGCAGCCAAAGAAATCAATAAACGGCGCTGTTTTTCCTGCAGAGCTTTTTGCTTGCGATATTATTGATTTTAAATAAAGCTGGCCCTACACTACATTGATATTTTCGAGGTGTTTTATGACATGATCTCGAAACATGTAGCGAAGCAATTCTTCAAAACTAGCGGGAGGATAAAAGCGAAAAATAAGGGGCTGCCAATATTTGTAACACCCAAAAAGGGGTGAAAAGATTTATTTTGCTCTGTTTCTTTACAAAAAACGTTTTTTTTTACGAAAAACTTGAGCTCTGCCACTTTTTTTATTTTTTTCTTCAACTTTCTCGAAATTTTCGTCAAACCGTAGAAAAAAATTATTTCCTCCATGGTCATACTCTACTTTTATTCGAAAAAATTTATAAACAGAGACGGGATCAGTTTTCCTAAAACGGGGGATCTTGGTTTCGAGTGAGAAGATAAAGGGCGCCGCAGGCAAATTTTTTTTAATTAAATTAGCCGAACGCAAAAATGTTACAAAAACAAAGTACGAAATAAAAATGGCGCCGTTTACAATTTTTTTTCAAAAATTACGTAATTTCGGGAACGCAAAGAAATAGGTCTAAAGAGTATAATTTTTAAGAAAAAAATATCAATTTTCTCGCCCTCCTCCACTGGGACTACAGGGGCCGTGCACAAATTACATTTCTGTGAAACTAAGAAAATTTGGAATGAAAATAAATGAAAAGTTTTTTTTTTTGGGGGGGGGTAGTGGTCTTGAAATCTTTACGTAATATTAGGGGAGTGGAGTGCCAAACCGTTACAAAACATTACATAGGGAGGGGGTCAAAAATTGGTAAAATCACCGTTACGTAATTTGTGCACGGCCCCACATCTGACTGTTCCTCCTTTTTGATTTCGAATCAAAGTGCAAAATCCGGGTTGGACGTTCGTAGGCGTCAACCCGTCCTATTTGCTTGATAAAGTTTCTACGGAAATATCTCAGTCGATTTCTCCGGCCGTGTATCAACGCTTTAGGTTAGGCATTTGCATGTATCTCAGTCCTCAGCCTGTAAACAGTGCGTAAGGACAATGGTTACAAAATGAAAAGCCGAAAAATATTTTTTTTTACGATATCTTTCATCAGTTTGGTATTAAAGTCGAGCAAAAACAATTTTTATTCCAGTCCTAAAGTATGAAAATGGAAAACATTAGAAAACAACAACCTGGAATAGATTTACTACGTGTAAGATGTAGTGACAACATCGCCCCATGCCCATCCTTTTCTGCCTAATGTGCTTTTCCGTTTGTCTACGTCTTATACACGGCTGCTTGGCCCCCTAAGTATTTGCTTAGGAACCCTGTATAGATCCTTCATTTAATCTTTTAAAAACTGTCTGGGGAAATTATAAAAAGAGATAACAAAACATCAGTCCATTTCATAAAATCCGTTTTACGTGCAAATATGAAAAAAAACTACAAAGAGAGGGCAATATGAGTTGCCCACCTCTGGTAAAACAACAACTGTCAAATGTATAGAGGGCCTCTAGTCAGTAGGGGCGAATTTTTAAGTCCACCGGTGGAGTCACCGGTGCCAACAATAAAGTTCGCAAAAATATACAGACCGCTTCAAGCTACTGCGAACATAGGGCGGAAGAAGTCTAATTTGCCAGTGTACGTACATGCAGAGACACCGCACGCCTATCAGTGAAGCAACCAACACTCAGGCTTCCGATCGCCATTCGCTGCCGTTCGCCGCCTTTCGCCTTGTATTTAGTACGCCTCTAACCACGGTGCTGTGTGGATCGTAGTCAATGAAACCGGAATTTGGTCAATAAATACGCAAATTTTTATAACGTAATTTTCTTATTTTTTGTCACTGATAAATAAGAGCGTTTTATTGTCAACTGCTCAGATTTATCAGTGACGACGTGTTACAATGAAAATAATAAGGAGAAACAAAATAAAAGCAAGTTCTCAAAATAAAATAATACATTCTAAAAACCAAAAAGATTCTCCTAGTCAACAAAAAATTAAAGCAAATGTTCGAAAAGTCCTCCTTGCTCGGCTAGACAATATCCGAGCCTACTATAAAAATCCCTTCTAACGTTTCCAAGCATGTTAGGGGTGATAATTTGAAAAGCTTCTTCAAAAACAGATAGAAGTCATTAGGAGCAAGATCGGGAGATCGAGCTGGCCATAAAATAGTTCCCCGTGTACTTATAACCCGATTAGGAAATTCATTATCAAGATATTCCCTAACAAGGCCAACATTGTGGGCGGAACAACCATCTTGTTGAAACCATGTTTCACCAAATCTTACACCTAACAACTGCCTAGCAGTTGGAATAATGTGCTGCTGCAGTAGATCCAAGTATCTAGGACCATTCAAATTGCAATTGCCGTTAATAAAAAATGGCCCAATTACGTGTTCCCCTACAATGCCCCCCCCAAACATTTAGTTTTTGGGGATACTGTGTTCTTACGTCAAAATACAAATGCAAATTTTCCCTCGACCAATATCGAACGTGTGTTGGGTTATGACGATTTGACCATTTGAGCATCTGCACTTTTTCGGCAACTTCGTAGACATCCATTTTTAGTTTTAAAAATGTATTATTTCAATTAAGAACTTACCCATCTGTTTCTCGAGCAAGGCAGAAATAAAACAAAATAATAAAAACAAAATGAATTTCCAAAAGATAACACTGCAGCGTGCTTCGAATCCACCTCGGTCGTACGGCACGGAGAGTAAATTGGACTTGACTCCCCCTATGTTCGTAGTAGCTTGAAACGGTCTGTATGTTGTCCACCGATAGATTTTTTAAATCTCTGATGGATTCACCGATTGTTGGCACCGATGCCCACTGTTGTCCACCGACCCCAAGGGTTGGTGGAAAGGTTTGATGGATCATGTAACCTCAAAAACTACCAGCTGAGTTTTGCTGTCTTTTTGTTTTTTGATCAAGAGGGTTTATTTTTTTTTTGGTGATCAGGGATGGAACATATATTAAAAGGAGTGAGTGCACAAATGGAACGCCTATGGCTTATCCAATCAGGAATTTATCAGACCGTATTTATTAAAAAAATTCATCGTAAGAACGATTCACCATAGAAACTGCTATTCGTCAAACCAATTTTTTATCCGAACCTTATTTCATCAAACCCATTCAATAAGAAATTCGAAATTTAACAGAACCGTTTTTAGTCAAACCATTGTTCATCAAACTCATTCAATATCAAACCCGGAATTCGTAAAACCCGTAATTTATCAGAAAATTTTTGCTAAATTGATTGCTCATTCGCCAATAAGACATGAATGCAAGACGGGTGAATGCAAGTGACATATATACACAAACTATTGACTGCAACCTGTAAGTATGCGCGAGTAACACTGACAAATGCATCATAACGCCGCGCCGCTGCGCCACCTGCGTGTACGCCTCCGGTTCATGTGGTATTGGCGAATGCCCAATTAATTTAGCAAAAATTTTCTGATAAATTACGGGTTTTACGAATTCCGAGTTTGATATTGAATGAGTTTGATGAACATTGGTTTGATTAAAAACGGGTCTTATAAATTTCGAATTTGTTATTGAATGGGTTTGAAGGTTCAGATAAAAAATTGGTTTAACGAATTGCTGTTCCTATAGTGAATGATTTTATAATTGAACTTTCTTTTATTTAACGGGTTTGATTTGGCACATTCTGATAAACCGTGGGAGTCCCACAAATTGTGATAAAACTCTCTCAAGAAACTATGGTTCCAGGGATTTAATTTTAACTTTGCGACGCAAAAGACATGCTAAGATTGAGGGCTATTTAGTCAACACCGGAGTCAAATATGATTTAATGGTCTTCAAATCCCACAATCCATATCGTTTCTTTTTAAATAAAAAAAAATCAGCTTCTAAAAAAACTGTTGTTATATTAGTATCTGGTTTTTTTTCGGTAGAATATTTGACAATCACCGGTGCTGACGTCACTCCACCAAACTGATGCAATCGAAGTCACCACGTCGGTGAATTTCTGTGCACTTTGAAAACTCGCCCCAGACTTTCAAGAAAAAATAAAACAAATATTTGATGTAAATTGAAAATTTCAAATGGCACGCGGATATAAATAAATCAACAAATTCATATTTTTCCACTCGAAACAAAAACAATTTTGAAACTATTTATTTATGAGGTTATAAGGGAACAAACAATCAAACATAAATATTCGATATATATCGGAGGGTAAATAATATATAATAAACAATAGTAGTGCAGAGGCAATAAAATTCTGAAAAAAAAACAAACAAAAATCAACCGATTTAGATTTTATATTACAGATTTTTTTATTTTAGTGATAATAGTAAAAGAGGAGCAGGGGCGTCATTTCACATTTCTCTTGTGGGGGGGGGGACCTAATTTCAAAAAAAAATATGAACCAAAAAAAAATATGAACCAAAAAAAAACACTGTTTTGACGCCAAAATAACTATAAAAAAAATAAACATCAAAAACAACACAAATTTTTTGGTAAAAAAAAGCTTAGACCTAACACTAAATTCATGAACAAACGGAAGATGGCTGGTTTTTGTACTTCGAGGCAAAATGAACTCCCTAAATTTCGATTTCTCACACAGAGGGTGGAACCTAGGACGACGCCGTTTCGTCCTTATTAGGAACTCATTAGCTAGCTGCGGAAGCGGAAGAAATTCTGTCAATGGCGCCCTCTCTGTGAACAATCGAAACCAAAAAAATACCTACTGTGTGTAGCAGTAGGATGAGGTAGCAATAACGATCCTGCGAGAGACACATAATTCTGCCATCTGCAATCGAAATTCAGAAAGTTCATTTTGCACTGAAGTACGAAAAGCTTTGTTTGTTCGGGTGGAATCTTGCAACTTAGTTTTGACCAACTTCCCCATATTCGATCGGCTTTAAATTTGGCATGCTTATATAGTTACGGTGACAACACAAGAATATAGTGTGATGAAATAGACACCTCCCCCTACGCGCAGGAGGTGGAGAGGGGTACAGTTGAAGTACGCCTGATTTCGTTGAAATTTGGTGTGTTGGGGCACTTGGGGATGGAGATAAAGAATTTCTAATCAGATTTTGAAAATTCAATATGGCGGATTCAAGATGGACGATTTTTGGTCATCTTTTGCTAACCAATTTTAACTAACTTATACACATCAGATTGCTTTCAAATTTGGCATGTATTTGTAGTTCCGGTGACAATACAATAATATGTCATTATTAGGCAACCCTCTCCCCTACGAGGGGAGTGGAAAGGGAAAATACGTTTGTCCGATTTCAACCAAAATTGATATACGGGGGCTTTTGGGGATAAGGAATACGAATCTTAGGATGAAGAAGATGGACGATTTTCCGTCATGTTTGGCTAACCATTATTTATTGCTGTTGCCTGTAAAATGTAATGATAAAAATTTACGTTTAAAAGAATATCTCTTTATTTTACTTCCTAGTTTAAAACACAATACAATAATAATTAAGTCAAATTAAAAAACCTATATACATTTTATTAAATCTCAAATATATGAACAAAAGCACGTTCGGTCTAAATAATACCCGTTTATTACCCACTTTTACAACCATACGATCCTGACTCTTGTCTAAAAAAATATAATTTAGCAGTAATAGACTAGACTTCTGAATCGGAATTTTGCTCCTTTGCATATTGTTTGTTCAGTGTCAGTAATCGACCTTGATTATTACATTAAATTGACAGTAAATATCTATCTTCAGCATTTTCATAAACCTTTTGCTTTTTTAAGCAACCATTGGGGCCTTAAACTAACTAGGTAAATCCGGGAAAAACCCTAAGAAAAAAAAATATTATAAGTAACCCTAATCCATGTGACAAAACTGATAGCCAAGAATAATGTTTCGCTTGTCGTCGGCTTTTTTTCACAAAAATTTAAAATAAAAGTTGGTGTTCCATTTTTTTAAAGAATTGAGATCACTGATCACTGATGTAAAATTTTATTTATTCTCATCTTTAAAAATATGTTTCCAAAACAGATAGCAATAATTTTCTCAAAAATTTACCCGAACAAAATGTTCAAAGAAAAGCTCACAAAAATGTTCACGCAAAAAATTTTAGATCTTTTGCACGAGCTTTTGTTTGAGCATGTTCGTCTGTGTAATTGCGCCTTTAGGGTTTTTCCCGGATTTTTTTGCCCGGGGTTTTGTCAAAAATTGCACTTTTAAGCGGTAATCCGCGCCTCACGACTATGAGGAGTGGTGGGGAGGGGATTTCTTTTAAACATATTTTTGGAACTTTACTTTACCCTTAGCTTTGATTGTTTTTTTTTTAATTCCTCACACCAGATTTACCTAGTTAGTTTAAGGCCCCAATGGTTGCTTAAAAAAGCAAAAGGTTTATGAAAATGCTGAAGATAGATATTTACTGTCAATTTAATGTAATAATCAAGGTCGATTACTGACACTGAACCAACAATATGCAAAGGAGCAAAATTCCGATTCAGAAGTCTAGTCTATTATATCTATTGTAATCGCTCGTCATGTAGAAATTATTAAGTTGTTTGATTAAAACTTATTCAATTCCAGTTTAAAAAAATAGTTGAAATGGATTTTGGGAGTAAGCCATGACGCAAAAAGTAGGTAAATGTTGATAAAAAAACCCTTGTTCGTTGCCAGTTTTAAAGAGAATTATCTTCCTTTACACTCCTTTGTCAAGAATAGCCACCATGGACTTTGGCCGGCGTAAAAAAAATCGAAAATTCCATTTATTTATTATATCCTTCCCTCATTTTCACAAAATTGTCAAACTGTACACCAATTTTAGTATACATCTATTATAATCTCATTTGATTACAACCATTGCAGCTACTACTTCTTTGCGCTCTAAATTTTTTACCTCTACAGTGTTCTCGGGGGAGGGGGTTTAATCCCAAACCCCCTCCCCCCTGGGCGTTCCTGACTATTTCTATATGATGACACACATTGAGTACTTTTACCACATTGCTTTAAATTTTCTTACCTCTTTGAACAATAATCAGATAATATGATAAAACTTGCCTTCTTCAAGCCACTCTTTATTAAAAATTCAGAAACGCATTTGATTCTTTTCTAAAGCTATAGTTTTACTTATTCCCCCAAACGTTGGTCTATTTCTTTCTGTTGAACTTCATTATTTCTAGAACATTTTGGAAAAGTTATATCAGCAAAACGCTCACTAATTTCTAAAACTGTATCTTGATTATTCATATCTACCTTTATATTTTCCATTGGATGATATATATTCAAAAAATAAATTAGATTAAAAATTGCGGGCTAATAATAATGAGATCCAAAACTAACCATCTTCAAACCCTTTAATATTAGGAATCTAGACTTTGTATTCTTTTCTAAAACTGTGGTTCTACTTATTCCCCTCAACTGTTGGTTTATTTCTTTTCGTTCAACTTATGAAATGTTCAATTTTTCATCATCCTTAAAAGGATCACTACTTCCTTAAGTTTTATCTAAAGTAGTCTCTTGATCATTCTGTTTCGATGATTATACACTCCATCCTTTTCTAAGACTTCTAGAGCAGTTGGAACTGAAAAAACCACTTCATATTTTTTCTAACGTCGAAATCAATTTGAAACTCCTCCGAAATGTTTTCTTCCTTGTCCGACTTTAAAAAAATTATATGTGACCTTTTCGGCTAAGGCGTTTGAAGGAGTATAATGAGGGTAAACGATAATACCACAGATGACTTATAATATCGGATAGTCAAACAATTTCCATTTTCGCGGCACCTCAAGTAACTCCCAAACAATTTAAAAAAAAAGAAGTAAAAAAATTCGTGGAAGATCATCAAAATCTCGAAGTGCGATTTTTAAATGATTACATTACTTCCCTTAGCGAGGGAAGTAAAAACATCTAAATCGGTTACTTAACGAAGAAGAATCGAAAAAGAACAGATTAAGGAACACCCAAAGGACCAAAGCGAAAAGAACGATGTGAAGTTGAAAATTGGAACCCACGATGGTTACCCAGGGCGAAAGATTGTTCAATTGTTTCTCTTTTTGCTTTGGTTCTTGAATTTTCGTTAATTTTACCCATGATATATATTTTTTTTAATTTTGGGCCGATCACAGTATGACACAGTACCTAAAAATATTCCAGCCTTGTGTTTGAAAACATACCCAGTAGATTCATGGAGTTTCATTTCTGCCTAAAATAGAAAAGGAGCTGGTGATTCTGGAATCCTATAGGTGTTCTGATGAAACCAAAGATGTATGGTACATTTCATACGTCTTTGATTTAACTCAAAAAGAGGGAAAATAGATTACAAAATCACCAAACCTTTTACAAAACTCAACGTCTCCTGAATTTTTGAAATGAGTTAAAACAGAAAAATATGATATACGTGTTTGCCAAGACTGTGTCGCATATATTTTTACAAACGATGAACATTTGAATAGAGCATCTCTTATCAAAATAATAGCACATTATAAATCTAGGGACTAAAGTGCGTCTTTTAATCCCGCGGCGAAAGGTTTGTAGCCCGACCGTAGGGAGGGCTACAATTCGCCAAGGGATTAAAATACACTTTAGTCACGAGGTTTATATACTATTTTATGCACTTTGGAATGCGAGAAACTAAAAACAAAAAATCACAAAACTAACAGTAGACCACTTAACGGTATTTTAGTTTCAACATTGACAGCTCGTATTACTGATAGTTGTCATTGATTGTTGTTGGCATGGTGGATTCACTCAAAATTTATTGTGCCATGGAAGTGTTGCTATGGCACAAAAAGTGTCAGTCAGTTCAACACCTGCTTAACTAAAAAGCCAGTTAACTCTTTTTCGATTTAGTACTATAGCGGTCATGTTGACACCCAACTGATAAAAATGGCGGCAATCTTTGGCTAAAGGGCACTGAAGAAATAAGAGTTAACTGGCTTTTTAGTTGAGAACGGTGTTGGTCAGTTGTTGTTATCAAACGGCGTCACCAAACGGTGAGTAGTCCAGAAAAATCGTACAGCATTTTTTTTGAAAATGAACATTGAAGAGGCCGCGGAAGAGGCCATCGCTAGCCTTCTTCCACAAAAATCTCGCGAGGTTTACAAGAAACAGTTTCGTGATTACAGAATTTTACGGATGAAAAGGTGCTCCTGGCATACTTCCTACAGAAGTCTCATAGGCATCTTCTGTATGGAGCCGTACGATAATATCTGAAGCAAACGTCGACATCAGCAAATATAGTAAACTCACGGCATTTCTAAAGAGACAGAATGACCATTATAAGGCGAAAAAGTCCAAGGCATTGGATTTCGACAATATAAGAGATTTTCTTCAAAATGCTCCAGATGAAGAATATCTAGCCCAAGAAGTAAGATTATTTACTACTAAAAATAACACCATTGATTGTCTACAAAACTTTACTAATAGGAGACTAATTTTGTTGCAGGTGGCGCTGATTATGGGAGTCGCTGGAGCATGTCAAGGAAAGGAGCTCTGCCAGCTAGACTGCAGCGATGTCTCGGACCATGTAAGCTTTTTTCTGGTAAACCTACGGGGCAAAAAATCAGGCAAGGATCGCTCGTTTGTGTGAAAACTCTACGAATGTAATGGAAATGGTGAGAAAATATATTGGTCTAAGGCCACCTACACAGCATACACGATTTTTTGTGTCTTACAAAAATGGGAATAGGAAAAAATAGATTTGGACAGCTACCAAGAAGCTGGCTACTTGGGACTACCAGACGCAAATCTATATACTGGGCATTGTTTTCGCAGATCATTAGCTTCTTTACTTGCCGACTCGGAAGCAACTATAGGTGTGTTGAAAAGACATGGTGGCTGGAAAAGCAGTTCGGTTGCTGAAGGTTATGTTGAAAATTCATTGTATTATAAGAAGAATGTTGCCGATCAAATTTTCACCAATGTCTCCTCCGATGTCGATATGCCATCAGCATCAACCATAGGAAGATCAATTTCAGAAAATAAGACGACAAAGGCAGCGGTGACTGCTACGTATGTGCAGAATACGTCTATAACTAAAAATGTTGTGTCCAACTATCCACCCTTCGTAAGCCTTGCAAATTGCACCCAAGTAAATGTAAATATATATCATAATAAAAACTAGATTTAAGTAATGCATATGCTAATTATTTTTTCCGTTCATACATTTTGACAAATAAATAAAATTTCAATAAAATTATTGTTTAATTTGGAAAAATTTACTTTAAATCCCACACTTTACTTTAATCCCTAAAGTGCATAAAATCAGTTTTGATGAGTCGCGATATTAATACCACTCCCTGAATTGATCTGCTTCGTTTTTTGTTTGTTTTTCACAAACAAATATTTTTTTGTAAATGGCTAAGCAAATATTGCTCCGTCGCAGCGCAAAATAATATTGTGAGGTATCAGAGTTCTGCATGCATTACCAAAATACCAAAACGCGTCGCAAAATAGTAACTTTCACAACTAGTGGCTAAAATAGTGCATTTTTTATAAATTTCGTATATAATGCTCTGCGAGTAACATCGCAGAGACATAAACTATAGCTATGAGATATATGGACGACATATCTATCATCTGGACACAACAAAACACTAGAACAATTCTTCAATCATGTCAACAGCATAAGAAACTGCATCACATTAACTCTGGAAAAAGAAGAAAATTATCAGCTCCCTTTTCTCGACCTTATAGTCACCAAAAAGAATTCAACCATAATCACTTCAATACATCGCAAACCAACTCATATACTGGACAATATCTAAACTTCAAATCAAACCACTCCACATCAACCAAACTGGGAATTGCAAAATCTCTTATAAATCGAGCCACCTAGAGCTGCAATACACAGTGGCGGTTCCAGGGGGGCGGGGGGAGGGAGGGGCGGTCGCCCCCCCATTTGCACCAGAAAAAAGTAGACAGCAACATTTTAGAATCTTTCCACAGTATTTTGGGACAGTTTGAAACAGACAAAAACCACGATATTAGAAATCATTTCGGACATAAAATCAAGGTTCAATAACAAGACTCTAAGTATTTTTGACCTGAACATATTCATACCAAGTTTTATACAACGTGAAGCCAAAATCAGGGCAAAATTAACTAATGTCATTTCCAAATACTATAAACTGTTTGATTAAAACACAAATTCTTGAACTTTTATTGGAAGAAGTTAGTATTTGGAAACAATATTGGTCAGAAGTAGGCAAAAGCTTAAATCAAAACATATATGATAACTTTTTCGATGCAATGAATAAGTGTGGTGATATTTTTCCGATGATAAAGTAATGCTTCGTCAGAATGAAGCTTCTCCTGCCTCAGAAGATTGAAAATATCAGTACTTAAAAACACTATGACTGAAATTCGTCTGACGGGCTTAGCGTTGCTGCATATCAACAGACATATTGAAATTGACATTGAGCGAGTTATTGACCGGTTTACCCAAAAAAACTGGAAACAAACTTTTTTTGAGATATGCAATATAAAAGGTAATGTTTCAAGCTTTTTAGATCTCAAAGAAAAAGTATTTAGCCTTTGGGTTTTTGTTTGTGGTTTGTTTGTTATGTATATTTTTTATAACTGAAAAAATTATACGTAGTTAATCAAGCGCGGATTTCAGGAGGGTAGGTAGGTGCGAAAATATTTAGAAAATCAAAATTAGGGCATAAATTGCGGCGCTATTACTAAAAACAGTTTAATTTTGTGTCAACAATGGCATTTGTATTGTCACTTTCTTAAAAATTTTCGCCTGCTGCGTTTTGAAACCATTGATATATTTACAATTTTATTTTAATTTTAAATCAAAAAATGCATTTTTCAGTGCAATTTTTTAAAAAATTTTCGCCAGCGGCGTTATATGTTGATATTTACGATTTTAGTTTAATTTGACTAAAAAATTGCATTTTTAATTCAATTTTTGGCGCATTTAAACATTTTTTTAAATAAAAAAGGTATGAAATAAACAACTTAAAATCTGACTATCCCCCCCCTCTTAGATTTGAGGCCAAATCCGCGGTTGTAGTTGCTAAGTTTTGTTTTTATATATTGATATGTTCCTCATAAAAGCTATGCTTTTATTCTAATTTTTTTTTCGTATCAAAACCGCCCCCCCCCTTTCAAATGGCTGGGACCGCCACTGACCATCTAAATCGTTGGGTGACATCAAGTATTAATTGGAAAAATTAATTAACAAGGGTAAGTTTTAATGAAAGTAACATGTAGCCCCAATTTTAATTGGTTCTACAGTGTTTACTATTTAAACCCCGCGTCCAACAAATTCTTCTTATAAATCAAACTATGTCCAAAACTCAAGGAGGGTTGGTTTAAAATGCTTAAAACCAAAAATTCTACTTAACCTTAGGACCGTTCTAAAATAGACTAAACCCTTTTAGTAAATACCACGGTATATTTTTAGCAAAAATACGCAAAAAGCAGGAAAACACTTTATTTTGACTAAAAAAACAACGCAATAACATCCTAGTAACTTTTGGTTTGGTTCACGCAAGTGTGTGGCTAATAAAAAAAGCAGGCAAATATATATCATGTTTACAGGGGGACTTGAAACCCAACTAAAAATGAACTTTACTTTTTCTATTTAAAAAAACAAAATTTTAATATATTATGACAAATCATGGTAAAAAATACCATTTACTGATTGTGGAAAAGACATCAGAAAAAAAAATAATATCAAGTAGATTCGATTGATGTGACTACGTTCTTTTAGGCTCATAACTGTCACCTATATAAGGCGGTCATTTTTGTGAAATTCCTCAGGGGATATTATCATTCCACCTATTTATACTTCCGTGGGTTATCTGTGTTCAAAACCCTTCTCCAAACTGTATTTTCGGTAGGAAGGATAGCAACATTTTATTATAGAGGCGGAGCAATACGAATTTGCCCGAACCCCGTCGGTTCGAACGAAATGCCCACCTTCCCACAGTCAGTGGAACACGGACGACGATGGAAACGGAAAATTTGTAAAGTTGTCGTTTACAAAGTGTTTTGGAAATTAACAGATATTTTCGCGAAAAACGCGCTACAAACTCTTGGATTATTTAAAAACTAGTTTGGCGCGGTCAGTGACCTTTCAGTGTCGAGAATTTTAAGTTTTAAATATCGCGCGTTGCGGTGTGAAATTTTGTGTTTTCTGCGTGAAAATGGATAGAAAAATGTGATTACCGTGCGTGTTTTTTAAATTTTGTTACTTTTTTGTTTGAACTACGATCAGTGTCATTCATTTTGGATATGTTTCTTTTGGATAAAGCAATCTAGATTTGGAGGAGAAAACCACACCAATTAACTGTAAGTTTGGGCTATTGCAACTTGTAAAAACAACTTCAGAACTTGATAAAAATAAGCAACGTTTATGGGAATAACCTTTTAAAATTGTTATTTATCGAAATTGTAAATTTGTTGACGATATTTTGACTCGAAACTAGGTTGCAAGATTTTCACGTTTAGGAATCTATGCTTTAAATTAAAGATTCTTTAAAAAACATACCTACTTAAATTTACTAAAAAGTAGTTGCGAATACAGAATTTGTCATAAATTTTAAGTTTTAAAAGTTTGATTTATTTTGAAATTATAGTTTAGGAGATATGAACGTTTTAAGTGAATAATTACGGTTTCATCTACCTCCCCAATCTTAACCAAATACTGTTAGAGGGACAATTCTTTTTAACATTACATTTTTCCTATCCCCCAAAATTTACTTTTCTAATAGTGTATGTATTCTATTCACCAGTTTTCAAAGTCAAAAATGCCGCAAATTACAACATTTATGAAAGCACGAAGTATCACTCGAATTATGAAGACGGATGGTCTATGAGGAGAGCGTCCACTCATTTTGGGGTTGATAAAATGTCGATAGTACGATGGAGAAAGCCCGGGATACAAAATAATTCGATGAATAGAAAACATGGATCAGGACGAACGCCTGTAAGTTCTGAGATACGAGATGAAAGGCTTATCGACAACCACAGACAAAATCCTTTTGCCACATCCGTTGAAGCATCTAATGTAACGATGTTCCCAGGTTCCTTGTCAACTGTTAACAGAAGGATTAAAAAATCTAAAAGAACCCCCCCACACAAACATCAATAAATTTGGATCTCGATTTTAATAATATTCTGGTATGTTGTAGCTAGTGTAAGTCAAAATTAGAAAAGTGTGTAGGTTTAAATCAGTTTGTATGATTAGTTTCTGAGATATTTCCACGTAATGTCGGGAAAAATTCTCATCATGGCTATATTCCAATGGCAAAAAAATATTCCTTAAACGAATTAAACCAAAATAGAAACGAAATTAAATTCTTCTGGGCCACACTGCATATTTTAAAAACGAGACATAGAATGTCGACCAAGTTTAACAGATTATGTAGATTGTTGTTAGCCGAGTATGTGCCAAAGATAGTGAAAATTGACCGATCCGGTTTAGAGCATCGTATAAAACAACAAAAAATTGTAAAAATGATATTCAAAAACTTTTTTTGAATGGACCCCGTATAGAAATAATAGCTCAACTGTTACAGTGTACATTTTCTCTAGGTTATACAAGGTCTCTACTATTCGATAGGGTAGTAATATTTAGCATATTTGTGAAAACCTTATTTTTACAAGACTTTAAGTGTTCCTATGTCAATTTGCTTAAGGTGCGAGAACACACCTAAATTTTAAAAATTCGTACATTAAGAAGTAATGATGGTAAATGAACGATACTCAGTCGAATCATCTTAACATGACTCAAAAGTTTTATGTGCGCAACATTTTTTTCCGCCTCAAATAACATGTCGATATCGAGGTCGATATAGCTAAAAACGTTATTTTTGACTAGCCTCTGTATAAAAACTGTCCAACTGAAGCATTCCCTATTGGGTGAAACTACATTATCTGGAGAATTTAATTTAATTCGTTTAAGAAATATGTTTTTTGCCATTGGAATATAGCCCTGTTAGGAATTTTTCCCGACTTTACGTGCAAATATCTCGGAAACTATTCATACAAACTGATTTAAATCTACATAGTTTTCTAATATTGACTTGCACTACAACATACCAGAATATTATTAAATTCTGGTGTTTGTGTGAAGGGTTCTTTCTTGTGGAGTTGCTGCAAAAAAAACCTTTTTTAAGGGAAGAGCAAAATAATGACATGATAATGACTTCTGGGAGAGGGTGGTCTTTACATATGAAAAGATATGTCAGTCATCTTCGACCAGCAGAAGAATTTTAGTGTATCGTCCACAAAATTCCAATTGATCCAAAATACGCCAACCAAATTAAGAAAACTGGACATTTTTCATTGAATATGTGGTGCTGGTTTAGCGCTAGACTTTTGTCATATCAAAGGAACATTCAACAGTCACATATATATATGTTGCGATTCTTGAGAATGTTGTATTGCCATCTGTGCAGATGTTTTACGAAAACAACGACTTCGTTTACCAGCAGGACACACAGCTAATGCTGTTTGCAAGTGGTTTCAAAAGAGTAATATTGAAACTCTTCTTTGGCCGTCTAACAACCCTGATTTCAACCCAATAGAAAATATATGGGGACGACTTGTCAAAATTATTTATCAGAGAAACTGGAGACCACAAAATGCTGAAGTGTTAAGCGATGCAATTCATCGCGTTTTAAGGTGCTCTCAGAAGATCACTAAATACTAATTTTTGTGGTTGTTTTAAGTAATATTTAAAATTTACTTGTTTCATCGCTTTTTTCATTTTATTATCCTCATTTTATCAACCCCAAAATGAGTAACTGCTCTCCAGCGAACACCGTACTCTACTAAAAAACTCCTACCGCTTCAGTGCCCTTTAACCTATTGTGGCTGCCATTTTTATAACCAAACTGACAAGTAAAACATGGATTTTCTGTCAATATGGCGCCGATCATAGGCCAAAGGATACTAAAACGAAAATGAGTTAACTGGCTTTTTAGTTGAGAACGGTGTTGCTCCAGCCATCTTCTATAACTCGAGTGATAATTACTCTTTTGCAATAAAGATTGTTTTTAAATGTATTTATTTGCTGTTTAAATAACGATTTTTGGTATCATTAAATAATTATATCCGAGATTAAAACATTGATTTTATAAACAAGAAACAAAAAGGTTATTTGTTTTAAATTAAGGCATTTTTTTGATTTCGAGGCCTTTTTATTTTTGATTTTACCAATATGACATAACGTCATCGTAATAGCGAATTAATGCTGTCAGACATTACAAGTTTGGTGTGATTGAGCAACACCATTCTCAACTAAAAAGCCTGTTAACTCCTACCGCCTCAGTGCCCTTTAGCCTATTGTGGCTGCCATTTTTATAACCAAATTGACAAGTAAAACATGGATTTTCTGTCAGTTTGGTGTCAATATGGCACCGATCATAGGCCAAAGGATACTAAAACGAAAATGAGTTAACTGGCTTTTTAGTTGAGTACGGTGTTGGATTGAGAATACACTAATAAAAAGTCAAAATTTGAGATTTTTTTGAAATTTTCATACACCAACAGTGAAAATACAGTATCCAAACCCCATCAGTCATCCGAATTTGCGACCAAATGAGGATCCTTACAAGAAAAAACTGCAACTAATTAAACTAATGTCTGATCCACAGCTTCACTTTTTGCTGTTCACTTCTATTTCCCTCTATACCAAATAGAGAGAGAAGGACAAATACTGCTTTTGCTGCCAAGAAATAAGATTTTGCCCCACTTTTTGTGTTTTTTTAAAGACGCTGAATAATTAAACTTATTTTCTATCGCCAAACTTGGTTTATTTAAAGAAAATAAAGGCTTCTGATGGTATCCCCCATTGACCATTTGCGTGGTTTTTCAAAAAAAAATATATATCTGGTTTTTATTTAGTTTTTTAAAATAATCGATCATTTTTACCGTGAATCAAGCATTTTTAGGATACGTAAAATTATGTAAAAAAATTAAAATTTTGCAAAATCACGTGCATGGATCCGGAATAATGCTTTAACTTTTACCGTACAAAATTTAATACAAATTTTATTAACAGTTTTTTAGATTAACTAATTGGAAGAAGCGCATTTTTTATTCAAATTTACTCCTAAGATTGCTTGTATAGCAATATAATGGGTACAGATACTTTTAGATAATGTATTAAATACGTATTCGATAAGGCTCGAAGTGAAAAATACAAGAAAAATATTATTTTGGGGTTATTCCACCCGATTTTTAAAAAAATCAATGAAAATATTTTCATAAATCGGTTTTATCAGTATTTTCGTTTAATAGTCAGTTTATTGGTTTTATATATATATATTATAACGTTACCTAACCCAATATTTCTAAACTTTACATTTTACCGAATGTCTACAACGAATTTTCAGAAGTAAATAAGTCTAAACTCTATTCTTTTATAAGTATTCTACAGGTAGGTATTTGTTGAGGTTCCTAAAGAAAAATATAACGTGTAAATATCACGGATCACCGTTCGGTACTCTGTGTAAATATATCACAAGGCAAAACTTTGAAAACTCACAATGGCTATCACTTTTATACTAATACACGCAGTTATTCACTTTTTACTTTTCGAATATCTACTTAATGAGTTGGTAAAATTATTTCGGTTATACGCCTTACTCTAAAGTAGGTACCTATTCTATAGATATTCGTTTGGGTTCCAAATTATAAATAAAATGTGGGTATCACAGGGCAAAAATTTAAAAACTCACAATGGCTTTGTCGTCTCCTACTTGCAAGAATATCGTCAAAAATGCAATATTTACAGAAAAGCCGATTTTCTGTTTCCAGGTTTAATTTTAAGTGAAAAATATAATGTGAGTATCACAGGGAAAAATGTTTAGTTTATTTTTCCTTGCATCTTACTTCTTGCTGATTACGTTTTAAGGGAACTATGAATCCAGGTTTAGACATCATTCGCACCTAGTTAGAAATTATTTTTTGTTTGTATTTGCTTTTTTTTAATATCATAAACAAGGCATTTTTTAAATAATTAGAAATATGAAATAGTATATTCATAGCAAGAGAAGGAAGTGATTAATTTCACACGCCCGTGAATGTTGTGAACGAGGCGCTAGCCGAGTGAAACAACACGCGAGTGTAAGAAAGTTACTTTCTATCCAGTTGTGTACGCTATTTTTCCTACGAACACTGATGAATTGCACTGCTTTTCCGCACATGTGTGGAAAAGTACTTTGCATCGAATATTCGGAAATGTATGTTGACAGTTATCGTCATCGTACACTTTTCCACACAAGTGCGCAAAAATTTCTGCACAAGGGTGAAATTTTTCTTTTCTTTTCAGAATAATGTTTCAATCTTTCACTACCGAAATCGTCGCCCTAGATGTGAATGGAACTAATCCACATGACACTACTTTTGAGTAAAATAAGATCAAACATTTTTTGTAGCATAAAAATTGTTATTTTTTGGTTTGCTATCATAAAAAAATGGTGCTGGAAAGCACGGATATTCCACCATATAATCAGTTATTGTAAGTTGAAAAGAAATGAAAATATCTCGAAAACTGTAGCTTTGAAGGATTTGAACCTTATAACAAAATTTTTGGGTAATATTTACGAAAACCCAAATCTGAGAACCGCATATTAATAGTTGCTTACTTCTAAAGTTATGATTTTTTTAATATATTTTAACGTTTTTTCAAGTAACTCTGAAACTAAAGCTCCCACGAATTTGGACTTTATAACAAAATTTGTAGCTTATATTCATGGAAACTTAAATCTGAAAACCGTATATCGCTACTTGCTCTTGTTCCAAAGTTAAATTTTTCTTAAATATTTTATCCCCCTTTTCCCCCCTTCAACCCCCCACCACTTTACCCAAAAGTTAATCAGTTCATGGTCAGCCGATAGAGGATTTTGTACCAAATTTAGTTAAAATCGATTAAGGCGTTCTTGAGTTATCGTGTATACAGACAGACAACAGACCGACAGACAACTTTTTTTTTTGTCGATTAAAGTGTTTTGGAAGCTTAGTAACTTATTTTTAATAAAATTAAGAAAAGTCAAAATGTAGCGATTTTAATAGTCCCCATACCATATTGGTAAGGCCCAAAAAAGTAAACGAAGGTTAGATCTTTTGTAAACATAAAATATGAACATTTTTAAAGTAGTAGTTATCATTAACTCAAAATTGAATATTTTGTGGATTAGGACCACTTACATCTAGGACGACGAAATACTCAGCCCATTTTTTGTTCAAGTTCTCTGGTTGACACAATAATATACGAGTATTATGGCAAAAAATAAGTTTGTAAGATCTGTACTACCCAGGCTTGTATACACTGTTTCCAGACAAATCCATTGGCCAGTCTTATAAAGGATCAGTCTGTATAGAGCCCAAAGTGTTACCTTGCATGTAAAATTGCGCAAATAATAATTGTCCCACGCGGTATTAATATTTGGCAGGCACAACATTCCAAGCCAAAGAATTTGTTTTATTAAAATCTGCATACAATTGGGGTGGCGGACGAAATTCAATATGTATGGCAACAGAATTCCATATATGAAGTCTCTTCCACTATAAAATTCAATAAATTCATCAACATTTTGTGTATTTTTGGTCCATAACCACAGTGTAATATAAAAGTAGAATAAAATCTATATGTTTGTGGCGGATTCATAATGTCGAAACTACTTTTTTTGGGTTTTTCGCCACTAAGTTAAGGAAATTTTTTCAAAAATATGATAAAACCCACTGCGTAAATTCCTAAAGAAAAAAATTTGTTCGTTTGTCAGTGGTTTTTAAATAAGATAAAAAATTTGCCTACACACACGCAAATCCTAACTAGAATCTAAGTACTTATCTGACGTTTCGGCAGAAATTCTACTGCCGTTATCAAAGAATTTTATCCTTTTCAAAAACTTTTTTCGATTCTTTTTTAAAATATCTGTCTGTTGTCATACAACTGACTGACTTTGACTGATATATATTTCAAATATTAACTTGACAGTTTGGTCATTTTCTAATCGATGTCTTACTATTGGGAAATCAATTTAACCGTGGCGACCTGATTTTTTTGCAAAACTTTACGTCATTGCATTTGTTTTCCATGGCAACGCGGAGAGTTTATTTATTTTTGTCCACAGTGGGACACCAGAGCTTTTTTTGCACCGGGCCAAAAATTTGGCGATAGTTTACTTATTTTGATTTCGCATTCCGCGCTGCTAAAGCACATAAGTTTTTTTTACTTTCGCTTCCGTGTAACTCATGATTCGTTGCTGTAGCCCGAAATTGCCTTGCATCATCATTACCGCCGCTGTACGGTACCACCGCGCAAATAAACCTTTAGGTCCATGTGACTGCCTGTTTATTTTTCAGGCAAAAACAATAAGTTTTTCTATTTGTCCCTCGGTTTTTGCTAATATAGTACATTATTTGCCTCTTGGTGTGCTTAAAGACTCCGAAAATATGCAATGGATCAAGAAAAAATAAAAGGAAGCAAATTCTTAAGGTAAGACCTCGGGTTGACTATACATTTTTTGAATAAGTATTGTTGTCTTTATAAGGGTTTTTTTCCTTGGTTTTTCCTTGGAAGGTAATTATGCACTATACGGTTTTCTGCCATTTTTTATTTTTTATGAAAAATTCTTTATGGGGGCACCTACTAGGGTCCCTAGGGCCCCAAATCCGGCTGCGCCCGATTTTTTTTTTTTAAAGAGAAAAAAGGTTGCCTGGAGGGGGGTTGTAATGTTTTTTTCATTGTTTTGGGTTGGACTGTGTTGGATTGGGTTGTTTTGGTGAAAAAAAATTTAAAAAAAAAATCAAAAATGGCAGAAAACCGTATACTGCATAATTACCCCTTGAAATAACTATAAGGGACTAGGCAACGTTGTTAGGTACTCATTTTTAGTTTAAGGAAATTTCTTCCTTCTAGATTCTTTTAAGGTGTATTCAGAGTTCCATAACTATAGCAAGCATATGCTGCTGTCCTCAGTTACTACGTTTATATGCACCTAAAAGCACTTTTATATATTGATGGTTTTAAATAAAATCGCTTTCTTCGAGGGTTATGTCCTTCATTAAATGTCAGTTTAAAGAAAAAACAAATAAAAGTACATAATTAATTAATTAATTAATTAACAACAGATTTTTTGAAAGACTAGGGTTTAGTATTTTCTTTAGGTTAGAAGAAATGCACTAAAGTGTTTATAACGACCCTAAAATGGGCCAACACTGTTCTTAACTAAAACAACCAGTTAACTCATTTTCATTTTAGTATCCTTTGGCCTATGATCAATGCCATATTGACACCAAACTGACAGAAAATCTACGTTTTACTTGTCAATTTGGTTATAAAAATGGCAGCCACAGTAGGCTAAAGGGCACTGAGGCCGTAGAATTTAACTGACCTTTTAGTTGAGAATGGTGTTGAATGGGCTTTTTTTGAGTGATAAACTGCTTCCAAATAAAATCAATTTAGTGCTTAAATCGGTTTTAGTGGTGTTTATATGACAACATTTTCAAACCATCCTTATATAAAAGCGCTTTAAGAGGCCTATATAAACAAAGTAAGTGTTCCATAAGCCACAAGCGGTATGCAGTAAAAGCAGCATGCATTTGTTATTGTTTATTTTCCTTGCATCTTACCTCATACCACTTGCCTTACGGAACTCTAAATACGCCTTTATTCCTCTGCAAAACAAGTTATTTTATGTAGGTACCTATATATAATAAGTATGTTTTTCCTTTTTGACTACCACTAACATATGTGGAATTAGGTACCATACAAATTAATAGTCCCACAGCCCATAACTTAAACTGTTAAGACCTTGCCGGACTTTGCATAATATTTATTTTTTATGTCCACTCAGATGATTTTTTTAAACATATATATACTTAAATTTGTAACTTTTTTAACAAGAAATGGACAAAAATTTTGTCAAAAAAATATATTTTGTCATTAAGCCCCTCTTGATAGCATCGAAAAGTTAAATTAAGCTCCTCATAGCTGATTTTTCAAAGATTGCTTTATAAGTATTTAAAACACATGGTCACATTATCTAATTTAAACATTTCCGAGTAATTCTGTTGAAAGGACCTTAACTTAAGGGCTCAGTTAAGGGTTAAGTTTGGAGGGGTCTCTAAAAATACCCCTTAGAACATCTTGAAGAACACATACAAAGTCTCAACGGTGAGGTAGTCATAAATTTTCATAGGCCTGGGCTCACGGGCTATAGTGAAAATATTAGGTAAAGAATAAAAACATTATACAAAAAAATAGTGAGGCACATTTTGCTCACTTTGGCTTATTTACTTATTTCTAAGTTTTCTCTACAGTAAAGCTAGAGAAAGTCCAGTTTTAATACCTACCTCTATGCACTTTTTAAGAGTTGAAAATAAAATTAGGACCTGAATATTTTTGTAAATTTAAGGTGTCCAAGATAAAGGACCGAGAGGTGAGGTGAGCGAAATTTCCCTCACGTTTATTCAAGATTAAGCATACTGGCCTGAGGAAACTGTCTAGGAGGGAGGGTTCCTGAAAATACTAATAAGAAGGCTGCTCCACCTGGCAAAAAAAAACACCTATGTGAACAGTAGAAAAGAATATGCAATGAGGAATACAATAAGCCTTGCAATAAGCAAACTAGCTGCAGTATTAGAGATTTCCTAAATCATGCCTTATTGTAGGAAAGAAATCTATCAAGATGGAATGACACTGCTTTTCTTGTCTTCAAGGTATATATATAAAATTCAAAATTTAAATTCTTATTGTAACAATTTTAATCAGTCAGAGTATGTATGGAACTGAAAAACCGAGAAAAGTTGAGAAATTTATTCTTTGAAAAGGTCAGGAAATTTGACAAAAAAATATACAAAAACAAGGAAAATCTGGAAGACCATTTGGAAAAAATTGATTTAAAAACAAATTAGAATCATGAAATTTGTCAAACTAAAATTTTGCAGCTGTTTTCTTTTATACAAAATTCTTGAAAAAATTATAAGTTTTTTACAAATGGTTAGGAATAACTGGGAGACATCAGAGAATCCAATTAAAGGTTTTCTGTACAAACTCTGTTATTGACCTTATGTACTGATGCCTTTTTCATTTAAATCTCTTACCCAAAATTATTACTTCTTGTGCAAACTCAAAAATAAATAATTCAAATAAAATCCAAAAACTTAATATTTAATATGCTTGCACACACAGAAATACTACCTATTTATTTTTGTTGGCATATAGGTAGGTACCAAATGTAATGTTACATCTCTTGCTATCTTTTATGTAAACTTGTGTTTTCTGTTAGTGAATCATTTATTGTTTAAAAATTTGAAACGTGTAGCTTCTGAAAGAAATACCTACAGGTCCAAAAATCTCTAATTTCCTAATAAAAGATCCTTTAACTAAAACTCTAATTACCAATGCCCAATGTAGTTAAAAATGCATAAGATAAGGTTGCGGCATAGATAGGGTTGCAGAAATACTTTCTCTTTTTTGGAGTTCTGTTTTGGTTGTAAGTGAACATTTATTAAAGTACTCCTTACTAGTACTAAAAAAAGCGTTGTAGCTAAATTAGACAAATGTTTACCTCTAATTTTTTTTATTTTCAGATTTTGGAATTTAGGCAAGAAAACTACCAGAATGAACAATACAATTTTTATATATTTTAGTTATTCACAAAACAATAACAACTATATGGGTAGAAAACTTTAGCATTTTTGTGTCGTAGAAATATTTTTAGCAATTTTAATTAACTATATATAATAAAATTTTAAAAAATATGCTGAAAAATTACATTTTTACATATACACCTCATTCCAAATTCTCCGGATCCATTTCAATATGGCGGCTGATAATTAAACACAGAAGCTAAATGGAACTGTCATTGTCAGTGTCAAAAAACTGGTCTGCAGCAATTTGGAATGGAGTGTAATAAATATTTCAATTTAAAACATAATTAAATGTATTCGGTGTTTAGAATGTGACACTCTCCTATTAACACATTGCCCATGCTCACATGTGGGCATTTCTGTTTTACGTCTCAGGACCGCGTGCCTACCGATGGTCACAAAACAGTGGAGGATTTGTGTCCACCGGTGGGCATCTGGTCCTTGGAAGTAAAACTAAATGCACACATGGCTCAACTTGTTGAGGTGATTATGGCCACAACATTATAAAAACCTATGCAATTAAATAAATTAATTTAAAAACTTATCTCAAAAATACTTATTAATAATCATTTAAATTAAATCTAACTTAAAAAAGAAAAGAATAACATGTTATTTTTTCCTTCTTTGGAACCGCAAACTAGTAGCTGTAGTTTCAAATATCAGGCTTCATGTGGTTAGGTTCTGAAATTAAAAAAAAAAAAGTATACGTGTATGAACTGAAAAAATATTTTCTTTAGAGAAAACAACAAAATTGAAGAAAGAGTTTGATAACAGATATTTTTTTACTGATTTTGGGAAACTTGAATCCAGATATTCAAGGTGGTGACCATTTTTTAAAAATAACTAATAAAAAAAATAAAACAAAATATAGGCATCTGATACATCAATTCAGGGGTTTTTGGGTTCCCTTAATCCATTTATGTGATTTAAAAATTCTTAGAAATATCTAAGGGTTCTAGTAGCAGTTTTAAAAGTAAACATTTTGCATGCATGGTTGACTAATTTCAGTTTTTTTAGTTGATTTTAATTGGTACAGCTGTACATTTTATGAATCCGATTAATGCCACTCTGATACCCTTGTAAAACTCAAAATATTTAAGATGGGACACAAACATTTTAGAAGAAACCAGATCAAATACAGACATCCACTGATATCATTCTTTGGATAAAAAAAAAATCTGGAGACAATAAAAGGATCTTAGGACAAAATTTTGGGACCAAGCCCAAACTTATATTACCTCTTAACATATATACAACTTTAGAAGACTTAAAAATATCCAAATCGATATATTTCCCTAAAACTACCTCTAAATTTTCGTCTGAATCCCTATTGTAATAATTGGAACACCAAAATTAATTTTGGAAGACCCAAAAGACCCCTAAATTAATATATCACGTATCTTTTACACCAATAATTTTTTATGTTGCCCTTTCAGGCTCCTTACATTACCCCTAAAAACTGTTTAACCCCCAAAATGAATTTAGTTAACCCCAGAATCTCCAAAGTGATATCTTTCTATCAATAGTATGTTGTTTTTACCCCTAAAACTCACCCTTAGGCCCCTTAAATTACCCCTAAAATTTTTTTTTTACACCAAAAATGAATTCAGTTAATCCAAAAATTTCTTAATTGAGGTCACAAGTTTTTTTGTCATTTACGATTCTTTTTGCCCCTAGGAACCTTAATTATATTATTCCCAAAAAATGTTTATTCTAAAAAATGGAATCAGTGTTTCCAAAAATCCTGAGGTTAATGTATTATACGTGTGTACTTGATCTAGTTTCTCATGAAAATTTTGTGCTTTTAAGTCGCCGTCATCGCCATCTGGAATATTTGGGGTGTAAAAAAAAATATATATTCCGACAAAAATGGATTTATATATAGTCCATTTTTGATGTGTTTATTTAAAAAAATGTTTACTGTTAAATCTGTTCTTAGAACCCTTATGGTGCCTATATTATGTTTTATTTTCTGGAGTTCTCCCAAAGAAGCCAGAGTTTCATCACTTGGATTTGTAAAATAGACCCCCTTAGCTACCAAAATCCGTCAAAAAACCTTTATTATCAAGCGCTCCCTTCAAACATGGAAAAAAGCCCATTGGCACCTTGATTTATGCTTGAAATAATTCAAATTCATGTTCAATGAAAACATAACAGAAGTGTTTTTGAGTATTTGGTGAACACTTGAAAAACATTATACAATTTTAGTAGTCTAGAAATTACTTTTTAATATATTTTTTTCCATAAACAGGCTTTTTGGGGGTGACTTGAGGGATATGAGTTTCTCCAGGAGAAATTATATAAAAAAGTGGCTCGAATGACATCTTATTTAGAAGATCGTTTAAATTGCTTTACAAACATGCAAGATATTAAGTTTAAATTTGTCAAGGAGAGACAAATAAACAATTTCTTGCACAAAATTCAGGAAAAAAAGTTGGTTTTAAAGTTACATTTTTCATAATAAAAAAGGGAATAAACATTTCATGATTTTTTTCTGATTGTTTTCTCAAACATATCATCCAAATAAGCCTACTTTTATTCTTTAAATTTTGGTGGTCAAACTGATCCGCTGAAAAGGTTCAAATCTTTTCTTCATTCCATACCAAATTTAAAAACAAATATCTTAAACACCAGTCATCCTAGCTTTTTAAAATTTTGACATAATTAATAGTAAAGACCTTTCCTCTTTTAAATTCCAGAGATAAAAATTACCCTATGAAATTTCCAACAGAGCCAAAAAGTATCTGTGAGTGTCCCCCTTCAAAATTGTTCTGTTTTGTTCTTTGTGTATAGTTTTTCTTTTTTTTTTAATGGAATTGAAATAGATGAGGGGAGGCTCAAAATATGTCCAGAAATAGGTCCAGGAAATTTGCAATAAACAATAAGAGTTAAATTAATTTTTGATATCGGATCTAGACTATAATAAATTTTGTTTATTTAAGGAAGTTTCACCAAATATAATTGAAATCAGAAGCAAAAACTTACTTTGAGTTTATAGATTATTATTCTTTGTGTGGTGTTGACTCTATAGAAGCATCTTGTTTTGCTATACATTTTAGTTGGCAAAATATCCACTGCTCTGTATGTTTGGGTACAAATTGTAGACTTTTTAATTTATAGATTATTATTCTTCTCTGGGTGGTGGCACTTTAGAATCTTCTTCTTTTTCATTTAAGGTAGTTGCCTAAATATCCACTGCTCCATATGTTTTGTTGTTATATACAGCTCCTAAAAGAATAATAAAAATAACAAGAAATATTCTATCTCTAAATTTTGTTTCTATATTTTGCACTTTAGGCGAGGACAACCAATATTTCTTAAAAATTTTCTCTTGAGTGGCACATGTTTATAAACTGTTTAAAAGATTTTTTGCATAATAATTTTTTAGTTACAGAAGCAGAGGTTTGGTTTTGTTATCTAAGTTATAAGTTAGAGACAAAAGTATCAAGCCAAAGAAAATCAAGTTTTGTAATCTGCAGTTTTATTTTCCTGTGTTATGAGTTTTAAAATCTAAGCAGGTTCACAGTGCATGATTCAACTTTCATAGAAGTGTTCACTAACCACCAGTTATGACATATACACATAGTATTTGATCCTGTGTATTTAATTTATTTGAAAGATGAGTGAGCAACTATTTATATTTTAAAGAATTTTTCCTGATTAATATTCTCCAATTTTCAAGTCACTAACCTATTTTATTCAAAAAACAAGAGAGACTAAGGGCCAGTTTCTCAAAAGCGAGTTTGTGTTAACTCAAGCAACATAACCTAGTAAAAATCTTTAAAAATCAGGTTAAAATTAACTCCAGGATAACCAGGGCTTCAAGGTGAGGGTAAGTTACATTGCCTCAGGGTTAACCTAAAAAAAATATTGGCTTAAAAACAGCAAGGAAACTGGGATTTATAGCGCGTGAGTTACTTTAAGTTTCTGATAATCCGCTATTGAGAAACTGGCCCTAAGAATAACTTTTTATCAGTAAAATTTTCTACATTATTATTTCATGCTGCTCACTTAATATATTAAGGCTAAACGGTATTAGTGTAGTAAACAGTTTTCTTTAGATACCTATTTAGCACTTACCTGTGCTCCTAGGAAGTTCAAATTTACCAGTGATGAAACTTTTTTCATTTTTTTTAACTAAAGCGGGAACTAAACCACCCAAATCCTGAACTCAAACCAACCCAGCACTTTTTAGCAATTCCAGCGATCATAAATTTTAACTCTTTAGGGACCCTAGTTAGTGCCTACATACAGATATTTTTCATAAAAAAAACTGAGTAAAATACTAAAATAAAAAAAAACACTTTACTGCACAATTACTTGCTAAAAAAACGCTACCCAACTACATATTAAAGTAACTGGTTTAGTGTTTAAGGTTGCATTTACAAGTGCATTTATAATTGAATTTGAAACACTCCTGCTAGCTGTTGCCACTGATTTAAGGTTAACAGGTTAACTTAAAAAGCATGCAGATTTAAAAATCGGCTGCTGACGCTAAACGAAATAATCATATTCTATTTTAAACAGGAGCATCAACGACTAGTAAGAGTCTCTTCAACCTGTAAATGGAGCTTTACTGACCTGTTTTGTTAATACTCAAGTATCCGTGTGTTTTTGAAACTGCTGTTGGGATCTAAAATATATCCTTAGGTCTCTAAGATTTCACTAGTAAACTTGCACATAACTTATGCCGCAATAATTTAAAATTTAAAAAAAATTGAATCAAAATAAAAACAAAATTATGTGAAGTTATCCGAATGTTTCTAGGCGAATTCCTAGTAATTCCAGCGAGCCAGTAAAGTTCTCTTGGTTCTTTGATAAACTCGGGGTAATGCTCGCGCAGCGCTAGGCCATTTTCGGCGGGCGACCGCACACGCGGAGTGGTTTCATATTCGTTTTTGAAAAAATATTTTTGAAAGATAAACATAACCTCGAATGGTTTTCTGTCAGAAAACGTAAAAATACCCTTCTGCCTACTGTGGGCCTTGTTGACAAAACACCTGCAGTTGCCATGGTATCGGGGGCTTTAGGATAGTTGGGGGCTTTAGGTTAGAGGGCGCTTTGCTTATCTTGATTTCCCAATAGAAAGGCTTTTATCTACAGGTACATTTGTGAAAAGGCTCACCACATCAAAATTCACCATCAAGTGATTGTTATTAAAATTGACCTCGGATAATTTTTCTAAAAAGTGTTGAGAATTTTTTATAAATGATCAAAATTTAGGCAAAAGAACTACACTGAGCGTCAATGCTATTCTAGAACTTCTCACATTATGCATAAAAACCACATATTTTCAGTGGGAAAGTGATTTTTTTCAACAGGATTTTGGGATGGCAATGGGCTCTCCACTTTCTCCTCTAATGAGTAATATTTTTATGGAAGATTTTGAAAATAAAATTTTAGAGGAATTTAATTTTAAACCGGTCATTTGGTTTCGCTATACAGATGATATTTTTAGTATTTGGCCACACGATTTAAATAAAGTTAATGATTTTCTTAATTTTATAAGCGGTAAAGAACCAACAATAAAATTTACTTTAGAAGTAGAAAACGATAACAAAATTTCATTTTTAGATGTTTTAATAAACAAACAAAATACATTACAAACCTCAGTTTATAGAAAACCAACACATACAAATAGATATCTAAATTTTAACTCAAATCATTGCTCATCGGTTAAAAAAGCAGTAATAAAAAGTCTATACGATAGAGCTAAAATTATTTGTTCGGACAATAACACATTTTTACAAGAAAAACAAATAATAAAAGAGGTCTTAATTAAAAATTCGTATCCAAATAACTTCATCGAAAATTCTTTTAGACAAATCGAATTTTCAAGACAACGCGAACGTAGACATAATAATGTACAACCAACAAATTTAATAATTCCTTTTATACCAGGTATTTCGGAAAAAATTAAACGAATCGCTAATACTTATAATATTAGAACAATTTTTAAAAAATCAAATACTCTTAGATCAATTCTAACCAAAACAAAACCATTAAATGTTGAGCGAAACTCAAAAAATATCGTTTATAAAATTCTTTGCGAGTGTGGTAAATTTTATATTGGAGAAACTGCAAGGCCTCTTGAAGTTAGAATAAATGACCATAAGGGTTACCTCAGAAGGGGAGACTGGGAGAAGTCTAAAATTTGCCAACATTCTTTTGAAAATGATCATAGAGTAATGTGGGGAGAAACCAATATATTACAAAAAGAACCAGACAAAATTAAACGAAAAATCAAAGAAGCAGCTTGCATCTATCTTAACGAAGATGAATGCATAGCTAGCATATCAGTTGATATAAATACAGTTTCGCTTCCAATTTTAAAACAAGATTTTCAAAAAGGTTTTTTTAAAATAAATTAAAAAATAGCATTGATGTTCTTTGGGTTTCTAATATATTTTTTCTTAAAGTTAGTCAAAAGATAATTTTTATAATTGATATTTTAAAATAAAAATGTTGTATTTTTATAAAGTAATCTAAAATCGAAAACACTCAAACAAATATAATTTTGATTTTAAATTTTACTAAATTCACCCAATACCTTGTTGGCTACTATCGACGCACCAAACTGTCAAGTTAATATTTGAAATATATATCAGTCAAAGTCAGTCAGTTGTATGACAACAGACAGATATTTTAAAAAAGAATCGAAAAAAGTTTTTGAAAAGGATAAAATTCTTTGATAAAGGCAGTAGAATTTCTGCCGAAACGTCAGATAAGTACTTAGATTCTAGTTAGGATTTGCGTGTGTGTAGGCAAATTTTTTATCTTATTTAAAAACCACTGACAAACGAACAAATTTTTTTCTTTAGGAATTTAAGCAGTGGGTTTTAACATATTTTTGAAAAAATTTCCTTAACTTAGTGGCGAAAAACCCAAAAAATGTAGTTTCGACATAATAGTAGAATGTGCCATAACATTCCTTCGTCCAAATTGCGTCCCAATTTTACTCAAAACTTTTTGTTACCTACTTCTTTTTTACGTCTTTTATTCTTGTTTTGCCACATGAAAAAAGGTGATAATTTTTTTTTTCGCGCACGGAAAAATAAAGGTTGTACAGATTTTAGCCAGTGTGGTTAATATATTTTTCGGCGCTAATAATGTCTAGTTTTTTGGTTTTGCTAATTTACCCATTTTTCAAGTTTTCTTATTTATTTTAGATTTTGACAATTTTTTTATATTGGCGGAAAAAATGTTGTTCAGAACACTTAGGTACTCCAAGTGTTGTCTACTTAAGTCTATTTCGAACTCCGCTTCACGTCGTGCGTCAAACTCCCCTACAAACAGTTTGTGATGAATAAATATTGGCCCAATATAAATTTTCAGTTACTTTGTTTACACGGACCTCTTAAAGCGCTTTTAAGAACTCAGTCGCTTTTATTTAAAAGCGATTTAAGAAAGCGGTGTATTGTATTTTATTTAAAACCGTCCTTATATAAAAGCGCTTTTAGGTACGTATAAACGTAGTAAGTTATTCGTTCAATGGACCACTGAAGGTAGCAGATGTCTAGACGGTAACTTTTTGTCTAACTTGGGTATACTGGCCCATCAGTCACTTAACCGATACACCACATTATTGGTCCAATGGTAAATTGTTGCTGGATCAGTAAGAAAAATTGACACGATGAAGAATTTTTGTCACATAGTCCTTGCTCTAATGTAGGTGCTCTCCATCTAACCAGCAACGTTTAGATGTAACGGTGACTATAGTTACTTAAATCCTAAAATATGGCTTTAAATAAAATAAAAAATATATAAGGTTTTCGGTAGGCTTTTTTAGGGCCTGTGGTATATTAAGTGCAATTTTTATATTTTAAAAAACCTATTTATTTTCAGAGCTAGCTTTCGGCAATAAAGCCATCATCAGTGCTTTTGTAAATTTGCGCAACCACTCCAGTTTTTGAACTTCTTAATTCTCACAGGTAAATAGGACATTCACAAATCAGTCTTATATGTTTTTATCCCCTTGTTCTTTGGTCTAAGGCAATTTAAATTTAGGTTTTCCTAAGGCTATATGCGAATCACCTGAGGGGTGTTTCTTATGTTCTATGGAAAATTAAAATTACTAGGATATAAAACGTTTAAAACTTCCTGTACTATTTCAGGTCTCTGTTATGTTTCTTTTTCATTTGTTACTGGTTGTAATGCATATTTTTGCATATTTTGAGTTTGACTAACAGTCATGTTGGTTTTTTTATTAAAAAAGTTCGGTTTTCAATTTTCCCTCCAAGAAAAAGAGATAAAAACATAAAAGACTGATTTGTGAATGTCCTATGTACACTATCGGCATAATAAAAGTGGTACGTGATAAACATAGGTACCTTTTAAATTGTATGGTTAACTACCGGATTATATTATGTGACAGAGTTGTACTAAAATGTCAAAATATTGACATCAAAGATTGCTTTCAAAAATAATTTTTAAATTATAAATAATACGCTAACGCATAGAACAACTGTAACGAAAATTAAAAAAACACAACTGTAACGAAAATTATAAAACAATAGAAACAAATTATTAGGTATATAAATTTTAATATCTAGTCATTGCGCCATTCACCTACCATTTAACCTTCTTGGTAGAGAATCAGTCAAAATTTCAAAAAGGTTTTCCTTTACACCAATCACTTCTTCATAATCATTGACTATTAACTGGAGCAAGTGATGTTGATTTCCCGGCACAATTTACAGCTTTTTTGAAATTAAACCCCAAATATTTTCCATAGGATTGGCGTCTGTGGTTTTCGCAGGTCAAGGCAGAACTTCAATATTTTGCTCTCGAAAACAAGTTTGGCAAATTTTGGCCGTATGAGCAGGGCAGTTGTCTTCTTGAAAAATAAACTGGTCTTGATAAAGTTCTGTGACGGCTGGAAGCATGGTGTTCTCTAAAATGTCTGTGAGCCTTCCACTGATTCGAAATGGAGCACCATGACCTCTAGCAGAAATCCAACCCAGTGCGATCGTTGTTACCAGCAATATATCTTTCCTCATAGCGCGTTCTTGGTGGACGATACACCCGAATTTGTTTTCTGTCACTACAGGACTGGAAAACATTTTCATCGGACAATATTACCTTTCGCCAAAACTCTGGTTCCTTTAGAGAGTAATTAAGGGCAAAAAGTAACCGGGCCTGTTTTTTTTTATTCGTAAGTTTAATTTTTTTAGCAGCTACACGACATCTTAAATTAGATCCTTTCCTTACGCGAGTTCGTGCCACTCTTACATATCCTGGAAATTGGGTTGATCTCTTTGCCTGGGCAACAGATGCAAAAGGGTTTTCTTCCATAAAACTTTCAATAAACCAGTCCCTTGTTTTCTCTCTATTGTCTGATCTTCCCATCGTTTTTTAATTTTTATAATCCTGGTTTTACCGTAATGTCTAGCCACGTCCCTAATTGACCATCCTAGTTGTAGTTTTGCCAGGAGTTGGGCTTTATCAAATAAAGAAATTTGTGGAGGCATTTTTATTTGTCAGACTGAAATACAGAATGACATACTTTGACAGTTTAAGAAAAATACAATAATGGGTGACTTTGTTTGAAAAAATAGACCAAGGTATTACAACTGTTAGAATTAAGAAGTTCAAAAACCGGCGTGGTTGCCCAAATTTACAAAGCACTGATGATGGTTTTATAGCCGAAAGCTAGGTCCGAAAATAAAAAAGTTTTTTTAAAATATAAACATTGCACTTAATATACCCCAGACCCTAAAAGAGCCTACCCAAAAACCTTATTAATTTGAGAAAAGTGCAAGCAGTTCCACTGCATTAAAAAATATATGTTTGTGCTCCAAAAACCATGACATATCAATACATCCAAAAAAAAATCAACAAAAAAAAAGTGGAACCATGACGGGATTCGAACAGTTAACCTCCAGATTACCAAGCCAACATATAATAAGGTTTTGGCTAAAAATAGTGAACCAATATCGGAGATGCGTAGTTTTTTTTCTTCAATGGCTCAATAACACAGTGCGTAGTATTTAAGATGAATATTCTTCTTCGTCGATTCAACATCGAATTAGTATTGGTGAAACAACTGCGTTGGCAAATTAACTGATGTTCGTCAGCGGTCCATTTAATAATTTCCGTCACAGTCACTCAAAAGTCATTTAGTCATCCAACCAATGAAGATACATCAGAAATCCGTCACAAATTGTTTATATGGTTTTTTGGCGAGTGGAAAGCAGCGAAACAACCCACCGCGAACAATATCAAAATTGTTACAATTTTAAGCAAACTTTTATCAACAACATTTGTTCGGTTTTTTAATTTTTAATTAATGACCGAAAACACAAGACTTCCCAGAAACTCGTTGAACCGCGCAAACAAGGGCTTTCATTTAAATATCAAATATTCTAAAAGGCAGGTATAGAAACCAAAAGAACCCATTCTAAATAAGGAACCCAACACCACCCGAACCATAAAGACCTTTGTTAAAGATTTTCCTTGAAGGGTTCCTTGAGGTCATCTACGTCAACTCGCGAGCCCAACCAACAAGAGAATTAACTTTTATGATGAGCCCAAGGGTTTATCTTAATCGAATCGAAGTCGAAAAACAGTAGTTGCCTTATTCTTGGCGTAAATAATAACTTTACTCCCAGAGCCATTAAATATCGATTCTGAAAGAATGAATTTTCTACAAAAATCATGAATAAAATGTTTATCTATAACAGTATACTTTTTACAAAAAAGGAAGTTAAAAAACCTTCAAATCAGTTACTTCAACCGAAAAGAAGTTAAAAAACAAATGATCAAAAGATCTTGGGTGGAAATAACAAAAATTAAAACTTGGATGAGCATCCCACAAGGAACACACAAAAGACCAAAGCGAAAAGAGAAATGATTAAACGATGTTTCGTCCTGGGTAACACTTTGATTTCCAACTTTGATCACGCACAAATAGGCATCGTTCCGCACTGGTACTTTAACAATACGGATTCGTCCTGGCGTGTTAATATATCCAGTAGGATTATGCTCCTAAGGCAATTAAAACAAAAAAGGAAGATAAAAAACCTCCAATCAGTTACTTCAACCGAAAAGAAACTTTTTTTTTTGTTTTTTAGTTTCTTTTCGGTTGAAGTAACTGATTTGGAGGTTTTTTACCTTCCTTTTTTGTTTTAATTGCCTTAGGAGCATAATCCTACTGGAAATATTAACACGCCAGGACGAATCCCTATTAGGTAACTTGGATAACTACCAGTGCGGATGGTAGAGGGTGACCAGTCAAACCACTGATGAGCCCACGCCGGTTACCCAGGGCGAAACATCGTTTAATCATTTCTCTTTTCGCTTTATGGTCTTTAGTGTGTTCCTTGTGGGATGCTCATCCAAGTTTGAATTTTCGTTATTTCCACCCAAGAGATCTTTTGATCTTTTGTTTTTTAGTATACTTTTTCTTAAGGTTCCCCCCCCCCATTCCCCCCAAGGGATCGCCGGTGCTGATGTGTAAAAATTGTAGAATATATATTTAGGATATATTGGATAGACAGAAAGATCTTGAGGTCTTAGTCACCATCAAAAAATGTAAACTTTTAAATTAATTAAAAAATCAAAAATTGAAGGGAAACATGTATCATGGCTTAAAAATCTTAAAACACTGAGCAGGGTGCAGATCGCCCAAAGTTCGAAGAAAGCATGCCTAAAACTGTGAATTGTGGCCCAAAGTGGATGTGAATAAATCCATAGACGTAATACCTACACTTTCGAAAAACTTATTATCACGCTATTTTCTAAGAAGACAATAATTGCTTTCGGAAACCTAAGACCCTAAGTAAATAAATGGCGCTAAAGGTTGCCCAGAATTAACTTTTGTGGTGAGTACACAAACAAAGTGTTATGTAGAAAACGTTCAATATTTTTGCGTTCGCTAGTTAGCCCTGCAAAGACTGGTGCTGATTTTTCTAGTTTACAAAATTTTGTTTCCTAGCTTGTAAGTTAGGTTAGCAGTGGGAAATCTATCTACCAAACAGGATTGCTTATGAACTCAAAAAAGGATTCTGCTAGATAAATTAAAAAAAAAAATCTCCTATTTATATTGGGTACTGATGAGCAGTGCCGAAGTGTCATGGGAATTAAATGCCGAAAATTATAATTTTTTCCAGCAAAAAAGTCGCTTAAAGCAATGGCGGTCCCGGGGGGGGGGCGATCGCCCTCCCCTTTGCTCCAGAAAAAAGTACACAACAAAGATGCTGGTGGTAATAACCCTGAAGTCTTTGGAGAAAAAACGAGAAATTGCAGAAAGTTCCTTTAAAGACATTTTGCAATCCCTCCATAATATTTTGGGAGAGTTTGACCTTTAATTCATTACACCAAGAAATAGAGTTTCTATTGGCGGTCCCGAGGGGGGGGGCGATCGCCCCCCCCCTTTGCTCCAAAAAAAAGTACACAACAAAGATGCTGGTGGTAATAACCCTGAAGTCTTTGGAGAAAAAACGAGAAATTGCAGAAAGTTCCTTTAAAGACATTTTGCAATCCCTCCACAATATTTTGGGAGAGTTTGACCTTTAATTCATTACACCAAGAAATAGAGTTTCTATTTATAAACAACCCCCCCCTTCCCTGGTTTTAAATTTTTTATGAAGACATTTAGAAAACGAAAAGTAGGGCATAAATTGCGGCGCTATAACACCTTTGATATTTATTGTTAAAAATGGCATTTGTAGTTTCATTTTCTTAAAAAGTTTCGCCTGCTGCGCTTTGAAACCATTGATATATTTACAATTTTAGTTTAATTTTAAATCAGAAAGTGCATTATTTAGTGCAATTTTCTTAAAAATTTTCAACTGCGGAGCTATAATACCGTTTATATAATTAAAATCTGAGTACCCCCCCCTAGATTTGAGACCAAATCCGCGCTTGTAGTTAGTAGTTTTTGTTCCTCATAAAAGCTATTTTTTTTTCGTATCGAAACCGCCCTCCCCCCTTTTCAAATGGCTCGGACCGCCACTGCTTGAAGCTGATATCTACGTAATTTCTTGGAACCAACCCTATGAATTATTAAACAGAACACCTGTGCGTGCCCCATATTTATTAGAAACCAGCTATTGCTTGCGATATCCCCACAACACCTTCCCCCACCTCACTCGCCCCCTTTCGCTTCTTAAACCCTTAAATTGAATCGAATATCCGTTTTGCATGTGTTTTTGTCGTTTTTTGGCTTTTTTCTTGTTCCCGTGAACCAATTTTGATAAAATATGTCCTGCCCAGGAATCCAATAAAGTCCAAGCAAAAACTACTGTTATGCGTAACGCTGGTACAAACAGAGAAAATTTTTATTGTAAAAATTGGATTATTGGTATCTTATATGGTTTGGTTAGAAAACTACACCAGAAATTCAAAAATTAAAAAAAAAATCAATGTACAGAGTGACTGTTAATAAAGTTCCACCTGGGAAAACTTTTTTATTATTCGTCACAAAAAGATAAACAAATACGTGAATTACTCATGAAATTATGTAGATGTACATTTGATTTAAAAAAAAAACTCATACATGCATTTTTTCCTTTTCCGCAAAATTTAGCTTTCCATTAGTTTATACCATTAAAAGGCACCACCAGCTTAGTATGCCTGACAGCTTAAATTCAGTGTGAAATTCTTAAAAATGCCACAGATATCAACATTTTCAAAAGTTCAAGTTATCACTCGAGTTATAGAAGACGGGGCTGGTCTATAAGAAGAGCGGCTACCCATTTTGGAGTTGATAAAATGACGATAATGCGATGGAAAAAGCGCTGAATTGAAAATAATTCTACGGATAGGAAAGATGGATCAGGACAACCAAAAGTAAGTTCTGAAGTGCAAGATGAGAGACTTATTGACCATCTCAGACAAAATCCTTTTTCAACGTCGGTTGAAGCAGCTAATGTAACATTATTTCCGGGTTCTTTAGCAACAGTAAATAGAAGAGTAACGAAATTAGAAATCTTTTGTCAAGTTGCTGCAAAGAAGCCTTTTCTAACAGAAAAACAAAAACAGGCCAGAGTGATTTTTGCACTGAACAAACGTTCTTCGTGATAATGACTTCTGGGAGAGGGTGGTTTTCATTGACAAAAAAGCAGGAGAGTTTTAGTTTATTGTCCACCAAATTCTAGATTTGAATCCGAATATACAAGCCAAATTAAAAAAGCTGGACATTTTTCTGTACACATGTGGGGCTGGTTTAATGCTAGAGGTTTGGGTTTTTTTTTTGGAGAATAGAAGGCTTTACATGAAAATAATGACTTCGTTTACCAGCAGGACAACTGTCCAGTGCACACGGCTAATGTTGTTCGCCAATGGTTTCAAACTAATAACATGGAAACACTTCCTTGGCCAGCCAACAGCCCTGACCTTAACCCAATGGAAAATATATGGGGTCGAATCGTTGAAATAATATACCAAAGGAATTGGAGAACACGAAATGCTGAAGAGTTAAGCGATGCTATTTATCGCGCATTGGATCAGCTCTCAGAAGACCATCAGTATTTTCAAAATTTAACCTTTTCAATGCCCAGACGTTTGCAGCTTGTAAAGGCGCATTTACACAAACAAACTTTCCTTTGATGTTGAAATGCCGACAAACATTTACACGAGCCTCTTGAGCAAAATGTTCAAAGAAATGTTCGAGCAAAATCACGTACAAAAAAACACACGTAAATTTTGGAGAGAATGTTGAGCAAAATTTGTCTGAAAAATTGGGGTTATAAAAATTTCTTTACAAATTCAAAATATATATTGTTATCGGAATTCATTGAACTTAATTGAAAATAGAAAAACAAAGTTTTAAAATAAGGTATTTTTAATTAAATGCTTTCCGACTGAAAAACGATTTGATGTCGAAATTCACATTTTACCTCATAAGCAACTTCGATTGACCTGATTTTTATAGGGGATATGCCAGTGTACTTGTAACTTTTTTGGGGTTGTAAAAAAACGAGAATAAAAAAATAATAATTGGCACTTATTTATTGCTGTTGCCTGTAAAATGTAATGATAAAAATTTACGTTTAAAAGAATATCTCTTTATTTTACTTCCTAGTTTAGTCTTTTACAAAAATAACTAAGTCAAATTAAAAAATCTATATACATTTTATTAAATCTCAAATATATGAACAAAAGCATGTTCGTTTTAAATAATACCCGTTTATTACCCACGTTTATAACCCTACGATCCCGAAAATATAATTTAGCAGTAATAGACTAGAATTTTGAATCGGAATGTTGCCCTTTGCATATTGTTTGTTTAGTGTCAGTAATCGACCTTGATTATTACATTAAATTGACAGTAAATATCTATATCTTCAACATTTTCATGAACCTTTGGTTTTTTAAGCAACCCTTGGGGCCTTAAACTAACTCGGTAAATCTGGTGTGAGGAATTAAAAAAAAACACAATCAAAGCTAAGGGTAAAGTAAATTTACAAAAATATTAAAAAAAAAATTCTCCTTTCCACCACTCCTTATAGTCGCGAGGCGCGGATTACCGCTTAAAAGTGCAATTTTTTTTGCCGATATTTGAAAAACTCCCAATTTTCCTGGGTTGTTTTTTTAATTTAGGAAAAAAACTTTTGGAAATAAAAAAAAACTTGTAAGAAAATCCCAAAAAAACCACCGGGAGAAAAAATCCGGGAAAAACAATAAGTAAAATATTATAAGTAACCCTAATCCATGTGACCAAACTGATAGCCAATAACAATGTTTCACTTGCCGTCGGCTTTTTTTCACAAAAATTTAAAATAAAAGTTGGTGTTCCATTTTTTTAAAGAATTGAGATCAATGATCACTGCTGTGAAATTTTATTTATTCTCATCTTTAAAAATATGTTTCCAAAACAGATACGAATAATTTGCTCAAAAATTTACCCGAACAAAATGTTCAAAGAAATGCTCACAAAAATGTTCACGCAAAAAATTTTAGAGCTTTTGTTTGAGCATGTTCGTCTGTGTAATTGCGCCTTAATAGAAAAAAATGGTAATCCTATTAAATAGTAAATTAGCTCTCTTTTAAGTTAAAATAATTAGTATTAAGTTTACCATCGTTTTTGTCCTAATCCAAGTTTCCTATTCGTCGAATTGCTGATTTTTTAGTAGGTATTATGCAAAATTTAATATAAAAATAAGGTTGCCTTTAATTTAAGTAAAAAAATATTTTCAGTTTAAAGACCTTTTTTAAACAACATGACAAACTGTCGTACTTTTGAAGTTTTTAGGCATTTTAGCTGGTAGTCCGTATATATTATACACTTTTAGAAAGGCCAATTTTTTGAACGCATGTATGCGTTTTTTTTAAATCAAGTGTACACGCACAATGGCCATGAAGTCTTCTTTTTTTATGGAACGCCCTGTATATTTTTTAAAATTTCGATAGATCTTTTTTTTCTCATTCCAAAAATATACCATATGTTACCATTATCTTGAATGGTTATTGAACAAATTCAGAAAAACGTTGGCATAGGAGTAATGTGTTGAACAGAGAACCACCTAAAACTATTTTTCTTTGGCTAACGCATTGCCCTTAAGGCGCATTTACACAGACAAACTTTCCTTTGATGTTGAAATGCCGACAAACATTTACACGAGCCTCTTGAGCAAAATGTTCAAAGAAATGTTCGAGCAAAATCGCGTACAAAAAAACACACGTAAATTTTGGAGAGAATGTTGAGCAAAATTTGTTTGAAGAAATGTTGGTAATAAAAATTTCTTACAAATTTAAATTTTATAGTTTTATGGGAATTCATTGAACTTAACTGAAAATAGACAGACTAAGTTTTAAAACAAGGTATTTTTAATTAAGTGCTTTCCGACGGAAGAACGATTTGATGTCGAAATTCACGTTTTACCTCATAAGCAACTTCGATTGATCTGATTTTTATAGGGGATATGCCAGTATACTTGTAACTTTTTTGGGATTGTAAAAAAAACGAAAATCAAAAAAAAATAAAAATTGGCACTTATTTATTGCTGTTGCTGGGTTAGGAGAAGGTAAAAACCGTAGACTAGTGAGAGGGAGTTTTGGTCAAATGAACATTGACACACAAAATTACAGCAGTGTTTGACAGCGCTGCGTTCCGGCTGTCTAAACCTCCCTATCCCCCCCCCCAGGGAACAACTAACTACTCTCCAGAACAGTTCTCTAAAAATATCCACCTGCATTTTAAAAAGTAATTACTTCGAAGACATTTCCGTTTTCTTTTTATAATGAAAGAAAACCAAAAAAGTTAAAGAAAAGAATTAAATGTTATTACCTCCATCATTAACTATTTTAACATTGCATATGACAAAAGTGATAGCCAATATTAATGTTTCGCTTGCCGTCGCCTTTTTTTCACAAAAGTTTAAAATAAAAGTTGGTGTTCCATTTTTTTAAAGAATTGAGATCACTGATCAATGATGTAAATTTATTCTCATCTTTAAAAATATTTTTCCAAAATAGATAGCAATAACTTGCTCAAAAATTTACCCGAACAAAATGTTCAAAGAAAAGCTCACAAAAATGTTCGCGCTAAAAATTTCAGATCTTTTGCACGAACATTCTCAAACAAAAGCTCGTGCAAAAAATTTAAAAATTTTTGCGCGAACATTTTTGTGAGCTTTTCTTTGAACATTTTGTTCGGGTAAATTTTTGAGCAAATTATTGCTATCTGTTTTGGAAACATATTTTTAAAGATGAGAATAAATAAAATTTCACATCAGTGATCAGTGATCTCAATTCTTTAAAAAAATGGAACACCAACTTTTATTTTAAATTTTTGTGAAAAAGAGCCGACGGCAAGCAAAACATTATTATTGGCTATCAGTTTTGTCACATGGATTAGGGTTACTTATAATATTTTTTTCTTAGAGTTTTTCTCGGATTTTTTTGCCCGGGGGTTTTTTGGGACTTTCTTGCGAGTTTTTTTATTTCCAAGGGTTTTTTTCCTAAATTCGAAAAACAACCCAGGAAAATTTTTCTTTTCCAAAAAATTTTTGAGTTTTTCAAATATCGGCAAAAAACTAAAAAAATGCACTTTTAAGCGGTAATCCGCTCCTCACGACTATGAAGAGTGGTGGGGAGAGGATATTTTTAAAACATATTTTTGTAACTTAACTTTACCCTTAGCTTTGATTGTTTTTTTTAATTCCTCACACCAGATTTACCTACTTAGTTTAAGGCCCCAAGGGTTGCTTAAAAAAGCAAAAGGTTTATGAAAATGCTGAAGATAGATATTTACTGTCAATTTAATGTAATAATCAAGGTTGATTACTGACACTGAACAAACAATATGCAAAGGGGCAACATTCCGATTCAAAAGTCTAGTCTATTACTGCTAAATTATATTTTTTAGACAAGGGTCATAAATCCATCCTTTCGATAATTCTCTTCCCTAAAAACCCCTGTATGCCAATTTTGATTGAAATCGAACAAAATAAATCTTTTTCTTCCTCCACTTCTCTCATTAGCGGGAGGGGGTGCCTAATAATACCATATTATTGTATTGTCGCCGCAACTATAAATACACACCGAAAACTGAAATTGAATACCAAATTTGAGTTGCAAGATTTGAGCCGAACATACAAACATACATAAATAAAAGCTTGTAAAAATCGCCAAAAATTTCAATATTTAAAAAATCGGAAACGCAAGTTCTACGCGTCAATAAAATGAAATGAATTTCTTTGTTTTGAAAGATTTGTTCTAAAACTTTCATAAAAAAACTGCGTTGACCCTTGTTTGTTGTCATGTAATTTTGTGTGTCAATGTTCATTTGACCAAAACCCCCTCTCACTAGTCTACGGTTTTTACCTTCTAACCCAGCATCAGCAACAAATAAGTGCCAATTATGGTATAATGGCATATTTCCCTTATAAAAATCAAATCAATCGAAGTTGCTTATGAGGTAAAACGTGAATTTCGACATCGTATCGTTTTTCCGTCGGAAAGCACTTAATTAAAATACCTTGTTTTAAAACTTACTCTTTCTATTTTCAGTTAAGTTCAATGAATTCCCATAAAACTATAAAATTTAAATTTGTAAAGAAATTTTTATACCCCCAATTCTTCAAATAAATTTTGCTCAACATTCTCTCCAAAATTTACTTGTGTTTTTTGTACGAGATTTTGCTCGAACATTTCTTTGAGCATTTTGCTCAAGAGGCTCGTGTAAATGTTTGTCGGCATTTCCACATCAAAGGAAAGTTTGTCTGTGTAAATGCGCCTTAAGAGGATAAACAGATAAACCCTGCATATGATATAATTTTGGAACAGGAAGAAAAGATCTACCAAAATTTTATAAAATATTGAAAAAAAAGCAGAACCTCATGGCCACCCTGCGTGTAAAGCGTGATTAAGTGATGAAGCAAAAGACTGAAAATGTTACAGATGTCTACCTAATTTCATAAGCCATTCACTTTTTGATATATCTTCTTGTGACAAATAACAAAAAAGTTTTTCCGAGTGGAACTTTATAAACGGTCACCCTGTACAGAAATGGTGCATGTATTATATGCATATACAGACCGCTTCAAGCTACTGCGAACATAGGGGGAATCAAGTCCAATTTACTCTCCGTGCCGTACGACCGAGGTGGATTCGAAGCACGCTGCAGTGTTATCTTTTGGAAATTCATTTTGTTTTTATTATTTTGTTTTATTTCTGCCTTGCTCGAGAAACAGATGGGTAAGTTCTTAATTGAAATAATACATTTTTAAAACTAAAAATGGATGTCTACGAAGTTGCCGAAAAAGTGCAGATGGTCAAATGGTCAAATCGTCATAACCCAACACACGTTCGATATTGGTCGAGGGAAAATTGGCATTTGTATTTTGACGTAAGAACACAGTATCCCCAAAAACTAAATGTTTGGGGGGGGGGTATTGTAGGGGAACACGTAATTGGGCCATTTTTTATTAACGGCAATTGCAATTTGAATGGTCCTAGATACTTGGATCTACTGCAGCAGCACATTATTCCAACTGCTAGGCAGTTGTTAGGTGTAAGATTTGGTGAAACATGGTTTCAACAAGATGGTTGTTCCGCTCACAATGTTGGCCTTGTTAGGGAATATCTTGATAATGTATTTCCTAATCGGGTTATAAGTACACGGGGAACTATTTTATGGTCAGCTCGATCTCCCGATCTTGCTCCTAATGACTTCTATCTGTTTTTGAAGAAGCTTTTCAAATTATCACCCCTAACATGCTTGGAAACGTTGGAAGGGGTTTTTATAGTAGGCTCGGATATTGTCTAGCCGAGCAAGGAGGACTTTTCGAACATTTGCTTTAATTTTTTTTTGACTGGGAGAATCTTTTTGGTTTTTAGAATGTATTATTTTATTTTGAGAACTTGCTTTTATTTTGTTTCTCCTTATTATTTTCATTGTAACACGTCGTCACTGATAAATCTGAGCAGTTGACAATAAAACGCTCTTATTTATCAGTGACAGAAAATAAGAAAATTACGTTATAAAAATTTGCGTATTTATTGACCAAATTCCGGTTTCATTGACTACGCTCCACACAGCACCGTGGTTAGAGGCGTACTAAATACAAGGCGAACGGCGGCGAACGGCAGCGAATGGCGATCGGAAGCCTGAGTGTTGGTTGCTTCACTGATAGGCGTGCGGTGTCTCTGCATGTACGTACGCAGTAGCTTGAAGCGGTCTGTAGAATGACGCTCGACAATGTTATTAGCGAAATGCCAAATGAAAAGTATAGCCTTTCTTTTAATCCAAGTCACACCCTATCTTCTTACCAAATTTTATTCAAATATTAGTAGAATTTTGATTAACTTTAGCCATTTTCAATGAAATATTTGTGTTTAGCTTTTGAAAACAAAAGAATTGGTTTTGGCTTTCAAACAGATATGAGTTATTAAGGTGTATGAGTAGGTAGGTACTTTAATTCTTTTTCCTTTAATTAATGGTATTAACTGAATTAGGTGAAAAACATTTACGGTGGGATTTACTAAAAGGGTTTAGTCTTTCCTAAGTTTAAGTGAAATTTTTGGTTATAAGAAGAATTTTAATTAGTTTGTTTATTGGATAATCATTTTAACACAATCTTTTGTTGGATTTAAGAAGAAAGTTTCAATTTAGAAGAATAGAAAATTAAAAAATTTAGACCCACGCGGGGTTTAAATAGAAACACTCCGTAGAACAAATTAAAATCGGGGCTATATGTCACTCTAATTAAAACTTACCCTTATTCGGTAATTTTTCCAATTAATACTTTATGTCACACAACGATTTAGATGAGTAATAATAAAGTAAGGAGCAGATCCATTTTGTATTTATTTAAAAGGTGTTTTTATTTATGAAATGTATTAAAAAACTTAAGTGCAAGTTTTTTTTACATTTCTGTTACTGTCGAAATGTCAATGTAAAAATATTACAAACAGCGAGTTTGGATCTTTTACCTCTGCTTGCACCAACCTCTACTGATGAAAGCTACAGCTTTAAAATGAGCGGGCTTTGAGTAAGGAAAGTTTTTTTGACTAAGTTTTTAGATTTTTGTTTTACTTTCACTTTGCAAATAAATTAATATAGTTATTTTGGTTTTTTTTGGTATATTTTTCGTGCATAATCAGTGGCCTTCACTTTTGTTTGATTTGCCTCGAAGTGCCCTCATAAATATATTTTTTGTGCTGAAAGCGGGTTCAAAATATGGCGTTTTTCTGGATAAAATGGGAGGTGTTTTATTGGTTAATGAACAACTTGGGATATTAAATAAGGTAAATTAATCCTTGTAAAAACGGTTACTTAGGGAAATTATAAACAAACTTATTACCAAATGCTACAAAACAATCCTTTCTGGGGGCTATAAATTTAAACCACCTCCCTGAGGTGGTCTAGAAAATCACCAACTTTATAACCTCAAACACAAATAAGGAAGCTATTATGTGCCAAATTTTTGGTGTATTCGCCATTTTCCATTTTGGAACCTGTAAAAAAAATTAGTTTTAGGGCATTTTCTTCTAAAATATGGTGTATTTGGAGAAAAAAAGCAGTTTTTCAGTGGTATTTTGCAATAACAATACAAAATAATCAATAACTTTGTGTCTTTTCTGTATGGGTAGGTGTTTTTTGAAAATTGGTTTTAAAATATAGTACCTACCACAGGTATAAATATTTAGACCTGTAGATCTTAGTAAATCTCACTGTAAGACTCCGTCTTAAAACCAATACTTTTAATATGAAATAAAATTATAAATGAAAAAACAAAATTATAAATACCTACTTAAATCAGTTTTTCCACTCAAGATTGTTTCATTTGGAGAATCTTGTTAATTTCCGTTTTTTACTGTCTTTAGATGTAGATTCTTTTTCCGATGAACCAAATGAAATTTTGACACCCCCAAATTATGGGAGGAACACTCTCAAGAGATTTCGGCGAAATTTCAGATTTTTACTTCTTGAAACTTGGTCATATCCGGGGGCAAGTCGAGGGTAGGCCAAAGCCACCCCTCGCATACGGTTCTTGCAAATCTAAAATCCCCTAAATTGTGTAGGGATGGGGAATATTGTGCTATCTTGCCAACCAGAGGTTACCCAACAGGAAGAGAGGGAGAGGAAGGGAGCGTTCAAAAATTTAATCACAGTGAAAGTTGTTCTTTTTCAACAGACTAGAAAGTCCGCACTTTCCGAGCGTATTTGTATTTCGGAAAGTTTCTTTACAGGGAGTTCTCTTTTTCAGGCATGTTGTTCCGGTCATGTTCCGGTCCCATTCTTGGTCAATTTGCCTATGCATTGTGTTCAGTCAAGTTTACATTCTTTTAAATTTCGCTATTTGTGACAGTTTTACCAAAATAAACTTATCATTTAAAAAGAAGTTACAACATAGGAAAAAAATTACAAGGACCTTTAAGCTAGATTTAAATTGAAATTCGTACTACAGTCTAATTTTTCATTTCAAAACTTACCATTTACAATCGCAAATTTTTAGGTTATCATTTATGTTTTTACACACCAGAGTTAGCAAAGTTTATAGGTATTGGTCGCGATTCTTCAAATATGTTTTATTTTCCCTGCAAGTGGCAAATAGTTTGACTAAATTCAAAGTTTGTTTGAAAATTAACTCTGTGTTTCGGACGTTTCGATCAGAGATTGTACTGATCGAAACGTCGTGTATAAATAAAATATAGACAATGGAAGTCCGAAACACGGAGTTAATTTTAAATTCAAAGTTGTTGACTTTAAAGTGAACTTTGAATTGATTCCAATGTAAATGATAGCATGCTTCTGCCATAAGCCAAACAAAGAGCAATATCAGCAAGTTTGACATAAGTTTAGTTGTCAATAGACACTAAATTTCAGTTTTATCAGCATTCGTATCCGTACCTCTATCGAGTCGACCAATCAAGCAGGTGCATTTTTAAAATCATGGCGAATGCATGTCAGCTCCATCTGATTAAATGTACAAAAACCTCGTTAGGTACTATAAGGGAGTCATAACATTACGTATAATTACGACCATCCCTGCATACGAAATGATGTTTTGATGCATTTGATCAGGTGGAGCTGTCACGCATTCGCCATTAGTTTAAAAGCACACCTGCTCGATAGGTCGACTCGATAGAGATAAGGATACGAATGCCGATAGACCCGCAATTTAACTTTAATTGTCTAATAATTTTTAACGTAGTCTTATGTCTTACATAACGTACGATATACGACCGAAAGTTAGCTTAACAAATCTCCGAAAATCTTGTGTCGCCCTGTAAGTTCACGTTTCCGGTCTAGTAAGGTAAATAGCTATTTGTCCGATTACCAATAAATTTTAGACAATTGTCAATCTTTTGAAATGTGTAATACAGTGGAATAAGCAGAAATTGTCCCTGGAGGGCGAATAATTGAATTTTGTTCTTAATTTTTCTGGAAAATTTAATCTTTAGGACTCAATATAAACAATGGCTCCACATGGAAGCCACTTTGCTATTCTACAACTTAAGGGAAATATGGATAGTAAAATCTGCTGAGTGGGGTAATGCATCATATATTGAGAGAGTCTTTGTCTTGCAAAAAAGGGTTCTTAGGCTTATTTTTAACCTTAAAACTTCGGATTCGCGTAGACTCATCTTTCCGTACGATTTTTCGTACGGAAAATTCTACATTATAAGACTTTTATTTCGAAATATTTCCACTCTCAAGAAACGACCTTCCCTTGATCCTTTTCCGGTCCCATTTTTGGCCAAGTTGGCTATGACTTCTTGTTGACAGCTTTAGCTTTTGTTTTTTAAGCAGCTTTGACACTTTTATTTTGCTTGATAAGTTGGCTATGGTCGGCCATGGTCGTCGTCAGTCATCACTGAATTAGCTGTGTGAAGCTAATAGGCACTGCACTATAAGGTAAAGGTACAAAAATCATTTCTATCCACAAAAGTTTGCTTGTTTTTCTTTGGTTTTCATCTTAAAATCTACCGGTCTTAGCGGCAATGGCTTTCTAGCCAACAAAAAGCAGAAGGCTAACATTTTCTTCTTAGGAACTGTTCACAAATTACGCAACACGGCTAGGCGTTGACGAAAGTTTTTTCCAGGCTAACTTGATGTATTATCGCTACGTGTCTTTTTCGCGGAACACCGTTCTAAACTAAAAAGCCTGTTAACTCGTACCGCTTCAGTGCCCTTTAGCCTACTGTGGCTGCCATTTTTATAACCAAATTGACAAGTAAAACATGGATTTTCTGTCAGTTTGGTGTCAATACTAAAACGAAAATGAGTTAACTGGCTTTTTAATTGAGTTATATTATCTCATATAGTCCAATTTTTTGATGAGCAGACTGCCTCTGTAAACGTATATCTTTGTTGTCAACAGTCAAATAATGTGTTGTTGTCATTTTGAAGTAACAGTTGAAACAAACAACTACATGACTTTATTTACATATTTATTGTCGCTGTCTAAAACAATGTATCAAATAGAGATCCCAAAAAATGACGTCAGCCCGCTCATCAAAAAAATTAGACTATGGTTATATGATAGAAGGCTTGGGCCCCTAAGTCCCTCCCCCTCTGCTGCGCACGCACCAGTGTCTAATGCGAAAAGATTTTTCGTAAAAATTTGGTGAAATATCCAAATTCTCCAAAAATTTGACCTTTTACTTTTTTTGATCACAAAAAATTACATATTGAAAAGTTTTCCCTGTATATCTCGCGGTTTTTCTCGAAAGCTTAAGGCGGACATAACTTTTATTTGCGTAATCCGATTTTGGTGAAATAAAGCCACCGTCCAGAAATCTTTATACTATAAATACATCAACATTTGTTTGAGAAAAAGCGGTTCATAAATAAAAGTTAATTTTGTTCAAAATAATACCTGGTCGAAAGCGGAGGAAACGAGCGTCTCCCAACGAGACACTTTTCTTTTACAGACTACTATGGGAATAAACTGACATCTGACGGAACTTCAGTTTTTTTTACTATTTTGAGGTTCAAGGAACATCTCAAATTGGTCTTTGAACGTACTCCACACCATGCACCCCTATTTAGGGGAAGCCGCGCATTACTAAAATATGAGCCCTCGTGCAGCAAAATTCCGGATTTAGAAACCTGTCAGTTTCATTCATTTCAGAGTCAGTTACAATCTCACTTGGCTCTTGGATATAATAATTGGTTACTACCGCGATCATACTTCTTTTTTAGGCCACCATACCAATATGGTATGGGGGACTATTAAAATCGTAAAATTTTGACTTTTCTTAATTTTATTAAAAATGAGTTACTATGGTTCCAAAAGTTGTCTGTTGTCTGTCTGTATAAACGATAACTCAAAAACAAAAATCCTATATCGGCTGACCATGAACTGATTAACTTTTGGGCAGGGTGGTGAGGGGTTGAAAGGGGGAAAAAGGGCTAAAATATTTTAAAAAATTGTAACTTTGGAACAAAAGCCACTAGCGATATACGGTTTTCAGATTTAAATTTCCACGAATATGGACTACAAATTTTGTTATAAAGTCCAAAATCGTAGAAGCTTTAGTTTCCCAGTTATTTGAACAAACATTAAAATATATTAAAAAAATCATAACTTTAGAAGTAAAGCAGCTATTGATATGTGGTTTTCAGATTTTCAAATCAAATTTTCAAATATTTCAAAGCTACAGTTTTTCGAGCGACAGAAAATCCGTCTGTTTTGTTTTTGCTTTTTGGGCCCCAATATTGAAGAAATAAATTGTTTTATACCTAAATTATATGTTCAACCCAACCCAACCTAAATAAATACTCACCCTGGTTTTACCAAAAATCCGTTGTTAATGTAGTGGTTTTAGTTGTTTATAAACCCGCGGAGAAAGCGATTTTATTATAATATAAGATATAAAACCGCTTTTAGGTGCGTATAAACGTAGGAAATGACACCAAGACCTACTAAGTAAACCACCCCTGTTAGACTGATTTAACACCAGTAAATCGATGCTTACCACAGTGCGAATAAATAACTAAAGTAAAATCATCAAATTTTTTCACCGACGTCATCGGTTTTTTGACAAATGACATATAACGTTAATCTGACATTTTATGTCGTTGAGTTCGATGAGTCATCGAAAATTTAAGAAAACCCGATAAAACTTAGTCAGAATTTAGCTGTACGATTAGGACGAATAAAAAAATTCTCATGGGGCTTCAGGAGGATATGGTCAGGATGAAACTTATGCTCATCTTATACCAGCCCAAATTTAAGATTTATTTGTCTCCTTAGTCCTCGAAAACCATTAAAAAAATTTTAAAAACATAATAACAACAAAAATCAGCTAATTAAATGACCTGAAAACACAATATATTAGTAAAAAACTCAAAAAAGACATTCTATTAGAATACAGTAAGCAATTCGGAAAATATTTCCCGTTGTGTTTGAAATATAGTTAAGCAATTTAATAGTCAAAAAGTTACCCATTAAAATAAAAAAATAACTAATATTAATGAGCGAATAAATTAAAGAAAGTAAATTAGCAAGCCAACATTTCAATAACTTCTTTATTGAAGCTCCTCAAAATGTTGTAAGAAACATACGTGTCAGTAATCGGGTAAATGACAGTAGTTATTTTAACTACAACTCCTTTTTTATCCATAGGTTAACCGAAGAGGAAATATTAAACCTCGTTAATAGAAAACTAAAACCTAAATTTTCAACTATAGCTTTGACAATATTCCCAGCTTCATAGTTAAAAAGTGTATATTATCCAAATTATCAAACCTTTTAAGTTATTTAGTAGACAAATCTTTTGAATGTGGACTGTTTCCTGCGATGCTTAAAATAAATAAAGTTGTTCCGATTCATAAAAAAGGTCAAAAACCAAACGCCAGTAACTATCGACCAGTTGCACTATCTTCCCCGTTTTCAAAAATTTTTGAATATTTTTTTGACACCATTTTGAGATATTTATAGATAAGTATAAAATAATAAGTAAAACTCAGTTCGGTTTTGGATCAAATAAGTCGACAAAAGACGCACTTGTCACATGGAAAATGGACAATGTCCAGCAGGTATTTTTGTGATATGAGTCGAGCGTTTGATTGCATTGACCAGAATTTACTACTACAGAAATTTGCAAAGATAGGTGTAAGAGGTATTACATTAAATTGGTCAGAATCTTTTCTACAAAAGACAAAACAGTATGTGTGTGTTGACATATTAATTCTCACTATGTTACAGTTAATTTAGGAGTTCCGCAGGGGACAGTTCTCGGCTCAATATTTTTTATTTTTTACTTAGAAACCATAAATAATAATCTAAAAATGTGTGCTAATAAATATGAGTTACCAAAGTTTGCAGATGATTCCTGTTTTGTGACAAGTGATTCTAGTAAATAATTGTTGTTCTAGAAGTCAAATGTAACAATATTTTGGCAAATATTTCAAAGTGGTTTTCATCATCACAGATCAACAAGAAATCAACATAATTATGTAATTCCATTTATAATTTGCCAAATAGTTTAAGTGTAAGAATTTTTATGAAACTGCCTGAGGAAGTACAGGCAGCTTTATCTATTAATTCGTTTAAAACAAAATTAAAATCTTTTTTAAAAATAAAAACATTCTATTCCTTAGACGAATACTTGGGAAACCAAGTATGAATAGATACTTTTTAACTTTTTAAATTTTACTATATTTAGACTGTAGGGCATTATTTAGTAGGTATATAAACACTTTGACTTGTTCCATACAATTTATAAAATAAACGATATATTTATCTATTTTATTTATTCTTGAACTTGATCGCTTGGCCTGCGGAAGGCGAACAGCTTTATTTAGAGAGACTTATAAGTATAAATAACTATTTAATATTGATTTTTTTCAATTTATTTTCGATAATTTTGTTTTTCTTTACCGGCGAGCGTTCACTTCACAGAAGTGAACGCTCGTGCGCTTGTGCTTCAAGAACTCAGCCCCTGGTCGCATTTTCCATAGACATTATTTTTTAATAAAATATTTTACTACGCTGGGGGATGGCTCGGTCCTGACTGAAAAATGCCGGAAGTTATTAACAACCGGGAAAAAATTGTCATTTGCATTTCTAAATTCTGCTGATTTAAAATTTTTATTCCAGCTATAATTTCCGCGTGTTATGATTTTATTACTTTTTCGAATCGACTGTTCGCCTTTTCATTTCGTTCAGCATTTATTTTAAATAATTGGTACGTTTTCATCGGTTTTCAATATGACAGTTTTCAATTCAATTTCAAAACCGCACTTTTTTAGAACATTATAACTCGGGAAATTGTCCGATTTTAATAATATTTAGCTTTTTAGAAAGCCAAAGCTTCAAAATTTATAGAACCAATGTCAAACTTGACATTTCCCAAAAATCCAAGATGGCGGACCTATTTGAGAAATAGGCATTTTTAACCCCCTAGATATTTTTTTGTATGCGACACTATAATAAATCTGAAACATCGGTTACGAAGTCACATTCTTTCAAAGACCATCGGTTACACCGATTTTAAAATTTCGGACAAGAAATAAGGAAGCTTGCAATTTTTAAATAGACTGCAAAATCAAGCTTATTAAGAAAAAATGTAATTGTTTAAATAGTAATAACTTTTTTAAAAATTGATCAATTTTAAAAAGGCACAAGTTTCAAAATTTATAGAACTAATGATAAAACTGACATTTACTAAAAATCCAAGATGGCGGACCTATTTAAAAAATAGGCATATTTCACCTCCCTAGAAAAAACTTTTTCTGCGACACTGTATTCAATCTCAAACATCGGTTACAAAGCCACATCCTTTCCAAGCACATCAATTAAAAATTCGTTTAAGAAGGCAAACTCTGGTCTATATAAAGATTTAAAACTTTCTTATTTCCTGTCCGAATTTTTAAAATATTTTATTGGTGTGCTTGGCAAGGATTTGGCTTTGTAACCGATGTTTGAGATTGAATACAGTGCCTGTTTTTTAAATAAGTCCGCCATCTTGAATTTTTAACAAATGTCATTTTTGACATAAGTTCTATAAATTTTGAGGCCTGCGCCTTTTGAAAAGTTTAAACTTACTAAAATCGATCAATTTTTGTAAAAGTTATTGCTATTTAAGCAAGTAGACTTTTTCTTAATAAAAATTGCAAACTTTATTATTTCTTGTCCGAATTTTTAAAATGTTACATCGATGTGCTGCGAAAGAATGTGGCTTCGTAACCAATGTTTCAGATTTATTACAGTGTCGCACACAACAAATATATAGGAAGATTAAAAATGCCTATTTTTCAAAAAGGTCCGCCATCTTGGATTTTTAGGAAATGTCGAGTTTCACATTGGCCCTATAAATTTTGAAGCTTTGGCTTTCTAAACAGCTAAATAATATTAAAATCGGACAATTTTCCGCTAAGTTAAAATTATTTAAAAAAGTGCGCACATCCCATATATGCAACTGTTATATTATTATGTAATAATTTTCAATAGTGGTGTATGTATTTTAGTGTTAAAAATATTAGACCTCAAGCCTTAAGCACGCCGGCGATCCGAAGGCATTTGATTGGGGGAGGCATTTTCCCAACTAATATTAAAAGCGATTCCCAAGTTAACTGAAACTTTGACGTTATTTTTATTGTTGTTTGAAGAAATACAAAATGTTTTATGAAACGTACTTAAATTTCCCAACTGAATCTTCATATTTCCCAACTGCGAGCAACTGAAAGCAACATTGAGGAGGGAGGTTTCTTCCCCCATCCCCCCCAAGGGATCGCCGGTTCTTAAGCATTACCTAATACTACGTTGATCGTTAAATATAAAAATAAAACAAATAAAAGCAAAATATTTTTTTTTTCTTCGTGGAAAATCGGTATTTCGATCTCGATCCAACGCTAAAAATTTTCAGGGTTAGATCTAGATTAAAAATGTTTTGAATACTGCAAAAACGGACGATTTTATGGAGGATATCGGATTAGAATAGTTTTCAAAACGAACTCAATTCCCATATAAACGTAGCAAATATAAACGTCATAAACCCGTACACATAAATAAAACTTACTATAGAGGGTGATTCAAAAGTCTGGGAGGATTTTTTGAGAGAATTATGGGTTTTAAAAGAAAACAACTTATATAGGATATTTTATGTAAAAAAAACCCTGTTTCAAATTCGATGCTCACCATGGGGATCTCCTAAACGGTAGGAGATACGAAAAATTAGGGCAAAGTTGCGCAATTTGATGCTTTTCTAAAAACCAAAAAAAAAGTTTACAAATTCCGGATAGTTCCGGAGATAGGCGGCAAAAACCGAAATCTTCATTTTTAGTTTTTATTTTTCTGCGCTCTTATGCTTAAAGCTGTCAAAACACGCTTAAAACTTTCTACAGGCCATTTTTAAGATCTACCTAGTGAGAGGTCCGTTTTTGAGACTTGACATTTCAGTGTGACAGGAGCACTGTTAAGTTCATTTTTTCTTATGGACACATCTTTTTTTTCTCCTACCGTTTGGTTCATAAAGGATAACAGATAACATTTTACAACCTTATTTTGACAAGTCACGTGACGTTTTGGGTTTATTGACCATCCTCAGCCCTTATTTATTTTTTGTGCTTTTAACTTACTCAAAATATTTTGGAAACCCAATTGCAGTACTTTTTTTAATATTTTAAAAAGGACAGTTTTTTTGACATTTTCTTTTAACAAAAAAACTTTACCCAATATTTTAAAAATACGTTTTTATCTCGGTTTTTTTCTTTGTTTTTTAATCTTTGAATTTGGGCTGATGATGGTCAATTAACTTAAAACGTCAGGTACTTGTCAAAATGCGTTTGTAAAATATATCTGTCATCCTTTATTAAACAAACGCAGGAGAAAAAAAGCATGTGTCCATAAGAAAAAAAACGGACCTTTCATTAGAAATCTTAAAAAAGTGCCTGTAGCTTAGAACTACTACAAGGAGCTTTTTTCAGACCTAGGGCAGGGTGTTTGAGTTCAACTTCTTCATCCCTTTGTTGTCATGTTAACCTAATACGTTTTCCCCTGTTTTTAATATTATTTAAAATACCTTGAATAATTTTTAGTTCCGTTTAATTAAATGGTCTAGATATAGTAATAAAAATCTATGTTTCTATAAAAAAAAAACCTAAAAATGTATTCAAGTAGGATGTACAACTATAAAAATAATAAAAAGGTGCTATGGAAATCCCTGTTTACACTGAAATTAATGACAAGCCGGCAACACAGATTTCCTGCCTTTGTTTACCAAGAATGGCCAAATATGACAAATTCTAACCTAATATTTAGTTAATATTTTAATTTAACATACCTGTGAAACGAAATACTGCGGTCCCACGGCTTCTGTTTCGCCACAAACTTTTCACAAAAGTATCAAAAAACACTATTGACAAGCGCTAAAAATTTCACTTTCAAAATAATAATGACATTCCAGACCGAGAAAAATCAATGTTGCCACGTTGACTACAAAAGAAGATGTTTAAGGTAAACATGTTAAATTTTCAAAAACTGTCGAAAGTTTTAAATAGGTTGTGAGTATTATATATTGTGTATATTAGCTTCTTCAACATATATCTTAAACCTCATTAATTAATTAATAAATAAACGTCAAAACTTAATCCAAATTAAATAAGTTTTTCGTTGCATAATTCTGTTATTAAAATTGGCAACACAGATTTCTTTCTCCCCTTTCCCCACTATAGATGTTGCACTCAAACAATTAGTGTTACCAGACAGACCAGACTCCTTCTAGTAGTTTAATGTTCTAAGACCTGTAGAAAGTTTTAAGCGTTTTTTGACAACTTTTGGAATAAGGGCGCAGAAATATAAAAACTAAAAATTAAGATTTCGTTTTTTTTGCTTCTCCGGAACTACCCGGAATTTATAAACTTTTTTTTTTGGTTTTGGGCAAAGCATCAAATTGCGCAACTTTGCCCTAATTTAAACCTTTTCGTATCTCCTACCGTTTAGAAGATCCCCATGGTGAACATCGAATTTGGAACACCCTGAATACCAAAGTCGCGAGTACACTGTGTCAAGATTTTTCGCCTGATTTTTAAATAATTTTCTTGGGCCATTATCTCATAGTAATATGGTTGAGATCCAAGAATCAGTCCCCAAACATTTAACAAAGAAACGAATAATTGGTAAAAACCATAAGAAAAACCAAAAACGTTCTAAAGAATGGTTTTAAAAGTCAACCGCAGTTACAAATTGCACTGCAGAAATTCCTGTTCGTCATGCATGTGCGGCAAACGATTTAGTTTAAAAGAGCCAATTTCATCTACTTTAATAGCTTTCTTTGGCCAAAGTCATTTTCTCAAAAACGTTTGCATTAACCCACAATATAGGAGCAACGAACATGACTAAACCGGCAAACTCATTCTAAAATAATTGTCTCAAACAATCAATTTAAAAAAAAAACACTGTTTAGAGCCAAAACAAATCAGAACACACGTTAAGATTGCTTATTACAATATTTGGACTGCAGCCTGAACTAGCAAACTGCTCTGTTTCGCGAGAATATCACCCTGCGACATAATATATATTGACAATCATTCTAATGTCCGATGAGACTTGACTTAATTGAACCGAAGTCATTTATAAGCCATTGGCCAATAATGACCGGTCATATTTGGTCAAGCGACACCGTTTTTAACCAAAATAGGGGAAATTGTGACGTCATTGATCAGCTGTTTTACTTTTGGCCTTGACCAAAGATGACTGTGCTCGGGAGGTGAGTTATGGTTCCGGTCATTATTTTTGAAGAGGGGTATATTTTCAAATAGCGATTTTTTAATTTATTTTACGAACTTTTGATCTGAAGGTGAGTTATATATATAACTGGATATGAGATTTAAAGGTGAGTCAAGGTTTTGTTTGGAAAAATATCTGCTGCGAACAACTCCGGGATTATAGGGCTGCGACCCATTTATAGACTACACTGTGTTACCGTTGAACTTAAAAGGTTGAGTTGGTCCTAAGCTGAAAATTCTTGCCCTTGGAACTGTTACTAAAATTTTCCAACCAGTCAGTTTGACCGTTCCATCCAAGCGAACGGTCTGTTGGGTTACGGTTATTATGAACTACGTCATAGCCTAACCTCAAAATCAATGACCAAAAGAATAACCGCGGTCAAAACCGCTCCTCACTGGTCAATGGCTTATAAATCACTCAAATTTGGAATCGCGTTGGGATATTGTGTTCCTATACCCTCTTGGTTTCGAACTAAAGGGATCATAAAATTTGCTACAGTCAACGACAATTGGTCTAGAATATTCTTGATCATGGAAAATTTGTCCGGCGTTTCTAATGTTATAGTTGGGTTCGGTTATAAATCTACGATGAAATCCTCGTTATATTCAAGTCTTCTACCACAGTGTAATCTTTTATTATTTTAATGACTTAGAATGAAAAACTTGATAGAAACGGAATATTTACCCTGAATTAATTATCCCAAACGACCAATTTAAACAAGAAAACATCGTTGGAGGCGAAACGAGAACCAGAACCGTCCAGAAGATAATAAACAACAAATTTTGACGGGACCCTAACTAGCAAACTGTTTTGTTTCCCGAGAATCACCCTGCAACATAATATTGACAATCATTCTAATATCTTATGAGACTTGACTTAGTTGAACTAAGTTTTTAATCGCGTTGTTCTCGTTCTCGGTTTCCAATTGAAGCCTCTATAAAATTTCCTTCAGTCAACGACAATTGGTCTAGGATATCCCTGATCACAGAAAATTTGTCTGAGGGTTCTAGTGTTAGGATTTCATGTAACAATTTCAAAATCTTCGTTGGTCAAGTCTTCTACCATAGTGTAATTTTTTATTTTTAATGACTTAATTAAAAACATGACAAAAACGGCAAATTAATTCTGAAATAATTGTCCCAAACATTAAATTTAAACAAGAAAATACTGTTTAGAGCTAAAAAAACCAGAACCATGCAGAAAACGACAAACAAATTATAACAGGCATTGAGATTGCCTATTACAATATTTTGACGAAAGCCTGAACCAATCAAGTTTGAAATCACGCTGGGGTATTGTGTTGCTATACTCTCTCTGTTTCGAATTGAAGCAGTTATAAAATTTTCTACAGTGAATGATAATTGGTCTAAGATATCCCTGAGCATTGGATATCTGTCTGATGGTTTTAATGTTACGTTTTCATATAGATCTACGATTTTAAAGTCTTCATTAGCCAAGTCTTCCACCATACTGTAATATTTTATTATTTTGGTAACATGACGAAAACGGCAAAGTAATCCCGAAATAATTGTCCCAAACAGTTAACTAGACGAAGAAAACACTGTTTAGAGGCAGAACTATACGGAAAACGACAAATAAATCACAACAAGCATTGAGATTACTTATTGTTATTGCAATATTTTGACGGGAGTCTGAGCTAGAAAACCGTTCTATTTTGCGAGAGCCACTCTGCGACATAATATTAACAATCGTTGTAATATCGGATGAGACCTGACTTAATTGAACAAAGTTTGAAATCACGTTGAGGTATTGTGTTGCTATACCCTCTCGGTTTCGAATTGAAGTGGTTATAAAATTTCCTACAGTTCATCATTGGTCTAGAGTATCCCTGAACATTGAAAATTTATGTGATGGTTCTAATGTTACGTTTTCATGTAGATCTACAATTTTAAAGTCTTCCACCATACTTTATTATTTTACTGACTTTAATCAAAAACATGATAAAAAAGGCAAGTTAATCCCAAAATAATTGTCCCAAATAATCAATTTAAATAAGAAAACACTGTTTAGAGCTAAAACAAAAACCAGAACCGTACATAAAACGATAAACAAATCAACACAGGTATTTAGATGGCTTATTACAATATTTTGACGGGAGAATGAACTAGCAAACTGTTCTGTTTCGTGAGAGTCACCCTGATGCGACATAATATTGACAATCATTCTAATGTCTGATGAGACCTGACTTAATTGAACCACGTTTGGAATCGCGTTTGGGTAATGTATTGCTATACCCTCTCGGTTTCGAATAGAATCAGTTATAAAATTTTCCACAGTCAACGACAATTGGTCTAGGATATTCCTGATCATAGAAAATATGTCTGGCAGTTCTGGTGTTAGGTTTTCATTTATATCTACAATTTCAAAATCCTCGTTGATCAGGTCTTCTACAGTAGTGTCTTCGTCTTCGGTAAAATCCAAAATTTCAAGGGTTGGTTCTTCAGTTACGACCCTTTCGTTTCCATGTTGAACTTTTAGCAGAACGTCTTCTTTTGTGTGGTCGATTTCAACCATTTTTCTGGATATTTGTTTAATATTTCTGTAAAAATTGAAATAGAAAATCTGAGTTAAAAGCTACTAGAATTATTATATAAACAAATAAAGAACAATAAGTTTTCATAGATGTATTATCTCAGAAGAAAAACTTGTGGACAAAACCAAAACAAGAGTAAGGACTCTTTGTTCTTTTTAATATTAATATCTTATTTAAAGAGAAAGAGGAGAAAGATGTAGGTATCAACATAGAACAGCAACAGTAACGTTGAGTTTAGAAAGAACAGCGATAGATGTTTGCCAGTTGAAGTTTTATATCGCCTTTGCTGTTGCTTAATCTTTGTATTAATAATATAATAAAGAATACACTTTATACCTCTGTAAAAAGGAATGTCTTAATCAAGTTAGAGTCAAAAACTCGAAATTCGGAATTAACTTCAGAATGTTGTAAAAACATTAAATAGCTAACAAATGGAACGTGTCGATTCATACAGATACCTGAGTCTCCAGATTAATGAGAACTGGGTAAACATGCAAGAAGTGCGTGCCAAAGTTAAGCCAGAGCATCTTTCATCAAAACAAAGTTAGAGTTTTGTGGTGGCGATCTTAATACAACTCTCCAAATTCGCGTGCTTTGTTGATATTCATTACTGTACTGCGTAGATCCGGAAACTAAAGTAACCCGTTTTCAAAATGGAAGAATTTGAGTTGTTTAGGATATCTATATCCAGTTACAATATAAAAAGTAAACTTAGATATTCAGTCATATTTTAGAATTATACAAACATGAACTGTTAAAACTAATGATGGAAGAAAAAATTAGAGTCAAACGAGGTCAGTCAACGTTCAATGAGAACATGGTACAAGAAGGACAAAGCTTATTCTTACCCCAAGGCTTCTAATAATCTCCTGCTTGACCAAAAAATTGTAATTGTACGTGACCTTTGACGCGTCGGGGGTTTGAGAACCAACGCTTCGCTTGACAGGAGCCAAAGTTATTGGGTTTTCTTCATCGTAGGTCTGCTTTAGGATATCCTCGATGACGTCACAACAGACCCTGGCGAGGTATTCTTTGGTTCTATATTTGGTTTCGTCAGACAGTTCGATTTCTTTGTTCATATTACGTGAACCGAAAACATTATTTTAGGTGCTAAAATTTCGATTGGAAGTAAAATTCTTTGCGAAAAGTGGCATGTCAGTTACTGATAATTTGGATTATTTCAATGTCACTTTATAGTTGTCACTAGAAATAGGTGCGGTTAGGTTTTTCCGTCGCGGAACCTGTCACTATCATGCAGCTGTTCACCAACTTCCATCAGTATGTACAGGGTGTACTGCCTTACTTTTTTGAGCTTTAAAAACTGGTATTAGACACTTAAAGTAAATATTTCAACGCATCCGTAGCGGTATACGTAACGCGTTCGAAACAAAGTCAAAATATGATACATTTTTTACTTGCTCATGCCATGTTTTGAACGATGCCTGCTTCTTTGACGGGTGTGATGACAGAATCTTGTTGCGAACGGAAGGATGTACATATCGTTAGGGACCCACGAACGTACGCAACGATTTCAATCAGCAGTCCTGTCATCACACCCTCAAAAAAGCGGGCATGGTTCGAAACATCGCATAAACAAGTCAAAAATATAGCGTATTTTGACTTTGTTTCGAACGCGTTACGTATACCGACACGGATGCGTTGAAATATTTACTTTAAGTGTTTATTAACAGATTTATTCGATCCCTTGTAGTTTTTAAGCTACAAGGGACAGTTGAAAAATGGTCGGAATTACCAATTGATGATATCTCCCTTATAATTTAAGAGATAATTGAATCAAAATATCAAACTCACTGCATTGAAAGTTTGCAGTGGACGATAAACTACGTCGATATATACAGACTTCGTAAAAGCAGAGAGCATATAAACCTAAATAGAGAGGACGCCTAAGGATAAATTTGCGATCCCGCTGCGCCGCCAGTTTTTTTCTTTTATGTTAAATTAAACATTACTTTTTTACCAGGTTTCGTCTGTGAAATTAAAAAAAAACTCAAAAAGTCAATTTTGGAGAAGACTCATGGTGGGAATTGACACGGGTACGTCACAACCGCCTCTTTTGGATTAGGAGAACAGAACAGAAGAAGGAAATTTATCATATGAGACCATTAGTTTTCACATACCTTCTCACCCATTCCCTTTAATCATGTATTTTTCAAACATTCGGAAATGACGGGGTTATTAAAATTTTAAGTAACCTTAGATATCAAAATATTATATTTAAAATAAATCAAAAATACTTATTTTTTAACGGAGAAAACCTAAATTATATGCTCTCTGATTTTTCCTTAATTATTCCAAGTAATAAAGGCTTGAAAAATATATACAATAAAAACTTTCTGTCAGCTCACTTAGCAACAAGTTCATTTAAAATTGCATTAAATATAAGTATGTACGCCAGTGATAAATCGATATTCATTAATTTTAAATAAATATTACCCCTGTTCATCCTGGCGCATTCAGCTAACAATCAAAAACTCGCTGTGAATCGCGTTGACTTGCTGGTCGGATATTACCATTACATGTCCTCTCTATTTAGATTTTTTTCTCTCAGGTAAAGACTTAATGAAAAAGACGACAGGAGTGGGATTCCGAAATTAAGAAGAAGAATGGTTAAACACTAATATTTTCGTTAACGTATACGAGTTCTGCTTGACTTACAGTGCCTGTTATTAGGGCCTAATTTCTATGTAATTCATCAAACGCTCCAAGACAAAACACTTTGATTGTTTTAACGAACTTTGAAAACATATATATATAGGTACCAATTTAAGCGTAAACAAATCGAAATCTGTGTCCCGGCACATTTCCTGAAGCGTATAAAATGTGATCCAATTAGTGCGTAATTTTCACGGGGAGAAACGCCCAATTTCAAAGAGACATTTTGTTTGGGTTAGGGTGATTAACAGTGGAGAGATTAAGCAGTTGAAGTTGGTCATGATGTGTACGTCGTGTCAGCGCGTAGACGTGGTATTTGTCGGACCGGACATTCCTGTCATTTACATATTTAGTTAAAGCTCACGCAAGACCACAAAGATCAGAGACGTTTTCTCACATTGAACTTGTTTTGAAAAACTTTTTCATTAATTAGTGACCCTGAAATCTCGTATTTCTTCCCAAGAATTTAGTACAATCCACAGAAAGTTGAAAAGGTTTGGTTTATTTAATTATTTATAGAATCAGTTCAATTTTGCCCGCTCATTATCAATGACGTCACTTTTCCATCAATTTAAATGGTTTCGAAACTCGTAGACTCCACATTGAAAAAACTTTTTTTGCAGCTGCCTTCTATTCATTCTCACTCTTTTCGACAAGATGTTGGACTGTGGACTAGGGGCATTAATTACATCAAATACTGTAGCTAACTTCTCGTCAACTCTTCGCGTCTTGTTATTTTAATTTTCTTACCTTTTCTAACTACCTATATGTATGTGACGTCATTGTTTTGAAACTTTTTAAAAATAGTTGCACATGAGGAAACATCTCGGTCTTTGTTTTTTTACAGGTAAAAAAGACAGTGCATGGCGTGCGTATTCGTTTTCGTGCGAAAAGTTGAATTTTTCGCACGATTTTTTTTGTTAGGATTTTTAGTGCTTTTCTAAACGATTGTTGTGCATTTATATGTTTTCTAGGCAAAAACAATGTTTCAAACTAAAGATTTTACATGGTTTTTGTCGTGTGTCGGTGACATTCAATGTTGCGACATTTTAATCTTTGACAATTTCATAGCTTGACGATATTTTTAAATTATTTTTTCGTAAATACTTGGTGAAAACTGGCGGAAATGGCTTAATTCTTAGGCAAGAATAATTAATTAGATTTTTTTCAATATTACTATTTTCCGGTATTTGTCCTTAACTTTGGGTAAAAAACGGACAGAAATCTTTTTTTGCACCCGTGATCAAAAAAAAAGTTTTTTTGCATCGGTAACTAAAAAAGCCATGCTTTAGTTATCTGCAGACAGTTACGGAAATAATGTTTTTGATGAAGGTATAATAAAAAGATTTTTATCTTAAGTGGTACCATTAATTGCAAAAATGGTGGTACCTTTAATATGCTTTTTAATATTTTTGAAATATTGGTGAAATACGAAGTGATTTAAAATAACTTATGGGTACTTTTTACAAACTTTTTCTGGACAAATTCAACTTAAAAGATTCATACGAATATGTTGGTACCGATACCACTATCAAATTTCTTGTGTGTTAACTTAGGGTTGCCAGTAACGAATATGATAACATTTTTCTGGTTGTTTACACTGTGTTCCCAATAGAATGCGTAAAATTATCTGGCAGTAAATGACGCCGTTTCTTAAGCACAAGTTTGACGTTGTCAAGGTGGCATAGCCTACCTTGATTTTTTTTTAAATACAAAGCTGCCGAATGCCGCCATATTAAACATATCTTAAGAGTTTTAACTTTTTGACGCAAATGCATGCGTAAAAACCATTTTTCCGCACTTAAGTGGGAAAAACACTTTTACCGTATTCTCCTAGAAAAACAGTAATAGTAACCGAAAAAATGTTATCAAATTCGTTACCGGCGACCCCAAATTAGCCTAAAACCATATATCACACCACCAATTTGATTTTTGAAGCTTTTGGATTGGATTTGTTCATAAAAAGTTTGTATAACCTACCTAGTTAGTTATTTAAAATCACTTTTCGTATTTATCCAAGTTCAAAAATATTAAAAAACATTAAAGGTGCCTACCGTTTTTGAAATTTACGGTACCACTCAATCTAAAAATGTCTTTTTTAGGCCATTCGTTTTAAGGAAAATGAGAATTGTCATTTTTCAAAAAAAGATCGTTTTCTTTCTAGTGACTTTTCTGGTGGTACCAAAGAAAACATAAAAAAAAATTATATGGGTGGAAGGGGTGTTTCATTCCAGACAAATAGACAGTCGAATCATTTTATTTCGGCGGTAATCAATATAGCCAAAAAACACGTCAACTTTAAAGATCCATATCTCAGAAGGTAATCCTGCTCCCTATCTCGTTTTTTTACCTTTGTGCTTTGTTGATCGAGTACTACAATATATAACAAAATTTTCACTGGCGCACTGAGGGTTATGGTCACATTTTTACTTCAAATTAAGTTTTTTTTATTATTTATCCTTAACCCCCCCCCCCCCCCCCGAAGTCAATTCCTGGGTGCGGCGCAGTGAAATTATAACATTTAGCCGAAAGCCATTTCCAATGTAATTTGTGCGGGGTTGTTTAATTTAACAGTTTCTGTTTATACCACCAAAGATTAATTTGTATTTTCATTCACTTTTTAAATTTGAGAGCGGAAAATTGAAAAAATTATCGTTAACGTATCGGTTTTAACTTAACTCTCTATTATGGGGTTAAACCGCGCTCGTGAGGTAAAAACTACAAAGGGTTCGCCAACAACTAAAATTATACTTATGTGTAAGCGTGGATAAAATTTTTCTAAATTGACATTTGTTTTAAGGTTGATTAAATGAGGTACAGTCATCAAATCTTTAAATGCAGATTACATAAGTATCGAAGAAATTAACTCGGCGCCAAAAAAAGGATCACAGTTGAGTAAGAAAAATATTGAAAACAATCATAACACACACAGAAAGACACAGTGTTCAAAAGTATAATAACAGCCCTCTTTTTGCATTCGCGACGGGGGTGAAAAAGAGAAAACTTTTGACCTACTTTACTGGTTGTACCTTCCAGTAACTGAGTTCGGATCAAGCCCAACGAACAGTCGAGTCGGGTCAAACTTAAACAGAAAACAAAAACTTTACAGAGTGTGGCTCGAAAACTTGATGCGGACACGTGTTTCGCACTTATTAGGGACTCCCCAACCCTTTTAGTAAATTCCAATGTGTAAGTGCCTACTAGCTGAAGACTCTTGAGACAGAGGCGCACTCAGGGATTGGCTTCGGGGGGGGGGAGTGTTAAAACTTAATTTTAAGTACAAATATGACCATAATTAATACAAGGAAACAGGTGTGTTAACCAAATTTAAAATTGTTTATTTATCCAAAATTTGGTTTAAGGAAAATTTTTTGAGAAAATAACACTTAAAATACAATTTTTGGCTTTTGGGAATTTGAGTTGTTTATTTACCGTTAACTTGTTTGTAAAAATGCCAAAAAGCGAACATACAATTAAAATGCCATTTTTGACATCAAATCGCAAACAAAATGCTTTGAGAAAATTACATAAAAAAGACACAAATAAAAAAATCATACATTTTTAAATTTTGCAATTTATGATTTTTGTTAAAAATTAAAGTGCATTTCCTATATATTTTATTTCTGCTGTTATTTGATTGTGCCAATTGTATATAACCGGGCTTCTCGGAAGAAGTTTTAACTCCAAACCCCCGCCCTCGTTATTGTCTTTATTTTTTACTTTTTCACAACGTTTCGAATGCTTATGAATCTGCAATCGTCATCAGGCGAATAGTAAAAAAAACTCAGGCTACCTAATTTTATATACTAGCATGTGTTCACTGAACCATAAAACTAACCTCGGTTCAGTGAACCATGAAGTTTGCTTGGTTGGTTTCGCCCTTTTGCAGTTGAAATCTGTTACCTCCGAAAAGTATGGCTTTGCAAATATCTTTATTGAGAAAATACATTCTGGTTCCTCTGAACTGTTCTTCTTCCTCTTGAATAGATTTTCCTCCTTGGCGACGAGAGATATACATATATCATTTGGTTAGAAGCCAACAGCAAGAATTTTTTAAAAATATTTTATATACATAAATGTTTTTTTTATTGTATATTTATTATATGTATAGATTAGGTATGTGTTTGGAAGTTTCTATAGCAGCATTTAAATATCTGCAGACTGTACTTCTCCAATCCTCAACGTCTCCCACGATAGACCCAATGCGGCGCTTTCTAAAAATAGAGGATTACTCGCTTCTAAGTTGTTATTCTAGGTTTTTTTTTCGCGATTCGTGTCGTTTTTTATGTATTTATTTTTATTTTATGTCGTGTTTTTAATACGTAAACCAAAAAGCGATCAAGCTTTCGTGGTTCGTGTTACTTACTGCGTTTATACGCGCCTAAAACCGGTTTAATATTAGGATGGTTTTAAATAAAATCGCTTTCTCCGAGGGTTTTCATACGTCCTATAGAAAAACTAATAAAAGAACTAAGTTAACAAAAGATTTTTCGATAAAAGCAGAGTTGAGTATTCTTATATATATCGCTTTCTTAAGTCGCTTTAAAATAAAATCGATTTAGTTCTTAAAACGGTTTTAGTGTTTAATGTGCGATAAAATTTTCCAACCGTCCTTATATAAAAACCGAGATAAAAACCCTTTAATAGGCCTGTGCGGCGCTTTCTAAAAATAGAGGATTACTCGCTTCTAAGTTGTTATTCTAGGTTTTTTTTTTCGCGATTCGTGTCGTTTTTTATGTATTTATTTTTATTTTATGTCATGTTTTTAATACGTAAACCAAAAGGCGATCAAGCTTTCGTGGTTCGTGTTACTTACTGCGTTTATACGCGCCTAAAACCGGTTTAATATTAGGATGGTTTTAAATAAAATCGCTTTCTCCGAGGGTTTTCATACGTCCTATAGAAAAACTAATAAAAGAACTAAGTTAACAAAAGATTTTTCGATAAAAGCAGAGTTGAGTATTCTTATATATATCGCTTTCTTAAGTCGCTTTAAAATAAAATCGATTTAGTTCTTAAAACCGTCCTTATATAAAAACCGAAATAAAAACCCTTTAATAGGCCTGTATAAACAAAGTAACTGTCATAAAAATTAAAATATAAATTTACAAGAAAATCGGTGGTTTATTTTGGCACTTTTTGTAATTTTTTAGGTAAGTATGTAGGTAACGAATAAAAAAAAACCTGATTTTTGTTTCGATTATATTGCTAAATATTGTTTGTTAATCGTAATACAGTATAGCAAACTAAGTACGAAAAAAATGTGTATTTTTATCGATCAGCAAATTGTAGAAGCTATCATTGTGCTCATGCTACAAACCTCCGCCTCGCGATAAAAAAGAACTGAATTTATTTTTATTTTTTTATTGAAGATAACATATTTTTAGTAAATTTTGATGCTTCTATATACCCAAACACCAAAGATCTGTTCTATATCTAGAAGAAAAAAGGGAAAACACTTGAATCACGAAGGAAAAAATCCCCTACATTAAACACTTTTAGTCGTCGCGAAAGCCCTTAGGGTCATTCCATATCAAATCAACCAAAAAATCACAAAAATTTTACGCGACCAATTCCAATTTTGATGATTTTTGGTATATATTTTCTTCTTATCATAAAAGTTGAAAATGCAAATTTTTAGATTTTTTTGATTCGTAGTTTTTTTTTTTTTAATTTTTCAAAATAAAAAAGTCAGCATTTTGACCTTAACAAGAATGTACAAAACTAGCAATATCTCGAGAACCACTTACACTAGGAAAGTAATAAATGGCTCATTTTAAAGTCATTTTGAAGCTCTTTTTTATGAAATATCACAACATAATTTTAACAAAAAAAAAAATTGGAAATAAAAAATTGAAAAAAAAAAATTGAAAAATTCAAAAAGGCCATTTTTAATTTTTTTGAAAAAAATATATAATTTTGGTCAAAGTGTTACTTAATTATCCACAAAATTTTATGATGGAGAAATGATGGGTTCAATGTCAAAAAAAATATCAAAAATATTAAGTACATTTTATAGGCGATTTTTCATGCATGTGACATTTTTAATAAATTTTTTCACATTGAACCCATGATTTGTCCATCTCAAAATTTTGTGAATAGTTTAATAACACTTTAAAGAAAATAATATAATTTTTTGAAAAAAATTAAAAATGGCCTTTTTGAAATTTTTCAAAAAAAAAATCAAAAATTTTTTTTTTTATTTTTTTTTTCAATATATGTTATGCAATATTCTCATATGAAAGGTCTTTATAAGAGCTTTAAAATGAACCTTCACCTACTTTTCTATTATAAGTGGTTCTTTGGATATTCCTAATTTTGTGCGCACATGTTAAGGACAAATAAGTGACTTTTTCGATTTTCAAAAATTAATTCAAAATAAACAACTGGTCAAAAAAGTCTGAAATTTTGGATTTTCCAGTTTTTTGGTAGGACAAACATGTATACTCAAAATCATCAACATCGGAGATGGTGTGGTAAAATACCCTGGTTGACTTGATATGGACTGACCCCTTAACGTTACGTCCATCCCTACGTACGCAACGCGTGCTGCCATCTGTCTTTTCATCGCATCCATGCACCATAAAAACGGGCCTTGCACAAAACAAGTAAAAAATGTAGCGTTTTGACTTTGTTTAGAATGCATTATTTATGCCTATACGGATACGAGCAATGATTATAGCTTAAAGCCTCTACTAAAGTGTCTATATTAGAACAATAAATTCCTTCGTTTCAGCCAACGGCCGATCTACCCCCATGCTACCCTTCTAGAACCACCCCTCTTTAACGGACGGGAATAGAGAAAGTGCCCCTGTATTATAAGGGATGAAATAAGGACACTAAAATGGTTCAGGTAGCATATCATTTCTAGGCATTGTATTAAGGACTCGTTTCATCTTCATTTAAAAGTTTCTATTTTCATGTATACAGGACACTACAGAAAACTCTTATTAGTTTTTGGGGTATACATTTCTAAGACAGTGATGATTGGAAATAACTTTCGAAATATCCTTAGTTTCGTAGAAAATCGTCTTTTTCAAAACATCTGCAAAAGGCATTTGTATCTGTTGTCTTTCTTTCATTCACCGATAAAACCATCTTGCCTTTTGCGACTTTTACCTTTTATGCTTTTAAAAGTTGAAGGATATTTATTTTATTCATGTACTTTCTTATTTTCTTTAGCAAATAGACTCGTAAAAGGGATAAAACAAACATAAAGTAAACATAAAATTATAAAAGCGTATTTCGAGAAAATCAGCTTTATTTAAGTGCCTTAAACATTAGAAATCGTTTAAGGTCTTCCGTTTGGTTCGAAATATTCTCGTACGACAGTGTTTTATATTCGATTCAACAAAAAAAGTTTTTAAATAATTTAGAGATTCAAGACATTTTCTGTATCTATCTTTGTAAATTTAATATTTTAAAGATATTCTGCAGGACTAGTTTTATAGCGGAGCTAAATTGTTACTACGCGTACCAATAAACGTCAAAAAGTGTCGAAAATTCTCACCATGTAAAAAGAAAGACAGAATTTGTGTGTCTTTTCTCAACAGTGACAGCGACATATTCAGGCGCAATTACACAGACGAACATGCTCAAACAAAAGCTCGTGCAAAAGATCTAAAGTTTTTTGCGTGAACATTTTTGTGAGCTTTTCTTTGAACATTTTGTTCGAGTAATTTTTGAGCAAATTATTGCTGTCTGTTTTGGAAACATATTTTTAAAGATGAGAATAAATAAAATTTCACATCAGTGATCAGTGATCTCAATTCTTTAAAAAAATGGAACACCAACTTTTATTTTAAATTTTTGTGAAAAAAAGCCGACGGCAAGCGAAACATTATTCTTGGCTATCAGGGGGTCTTTTGGGATTTTCTTGTGAGTTTCTTTTGTTTCCAAGGGTTTTTTCCTAAATTCAAAAAACAATCAAGGAAAATTTTTCTTTTCCAAAAAATTTGAGTTTTTCAAATATCGGCAAAAAACTCAAAAATTGCACTTTTAAGCGGTAATCCGCGCCTCACGATTATGAGGAGTGGTGGGGAGGGGATTTTTTTTAAAACATATTTTTGTAACTTTACTTTACCCTTAGCTTTGATTGTTTTTTTTTTAATTCCTCTCACCAGATTTACCTAGTTAGTTTAAGGCCCCAACGGTTGCTTAAAAAAGCAAAAGGTTCATGAAAATGCTGAAGATAGATATTTACTGTCAATTTAATGTAATAATCAAGGTCGATTACTGACACTGAACAAACAGGATGCAAAGGAGCAACATTCCGATTCAGAAGTCTAGCCTATTACTCCTAAATTATATTTTCTTAGACAAGGGTCGGGATCGAAGGGTTGTAAAAGTGTGTAATAAACGGGTATTATTTAGACCGAACGTGCTTTTGTTCATACATTTGAGATTTAATAAAATGTATATAGGTTTTTTAATTTGACTTAATTATTATTTTATTGTGTTTTAAACTAGGAAGTAAAATAAAGAGATATTCTTTTGAACGTAAATTTTTATCATACATTTTACAGGCAACAGCAATAAATAAGTGCCAATTATTATTTTTTTATTCTCGTTTTTTTACAACCTCAAAAAAGTTACAGGTATACTGGCATATCCCTTATAAAAATCAGGTCAATCGAAGTTGCTTATGAGGTAAAATGTGAATTTCGACATCAAATCGTTTTTCCGTCGGAAAGCACTTAATTAAAAATACCTTGTTTTAAAACTTAGTCTTTCTATTTTCAGTTAAGTTCAGTGAATAAAACTATAAAATTTAAATTTGTAAGAAATTTCTATACCAATATTTCTTCAAACAAATTTTGCTTAACATTCGCTTGCTCGAACTTTTTTTTGAACATTTTGCTCAAGAGGCTCGTGTAAATGTTTGTCGGCATTTCAACATCAAAGGAAAGTTTGTCTGTGTAAATGCGTCTTTACATGGCTATCTATGGTTTTGTATGTCAAAAGTTGTAAAGGTTTGTTTACACACAAAAACTATAACCTACAAAATACAATATTAAGAAACTAAATTTTAAGAAATATTAGAAAATAAGTCCTGATGAAAAAGCAGTTAGTGTTAACTTGTCTTTAAAAATCGTCAAATTTTTTGTAAGGGCGAGATTTTCTGACGGTTTTTGAAAATTCGCGACATACTTATTTGTGTAATTTTTTCCAGTTGCATTATTTTGGACCAAAATATTAAAACTGCACATTCCACATCATGTTCACTCAAAAAAATATCGTACATAGTATTAATAACAGGCGTTTATTAATTTGTTATTGATAATTATACATGAATAACAGGTAACTGTTACAAAAATCGAAGAAAAGTTATAGAAATTCTCATATACAGTAATGAAATTAATAAAGGGAAGTTACGAAGTCAATGAAAAATGTTTCTTGACATTTTATAGAGAGCTGAAAGGTTATAGAGATAAATAAAAGAGCATATGAAATAAATAAAACATGTTAACGATTTTAATCAATGCCGTAACTACATTTAATAAATGGCGATTATTGACTGTGGTTTAAAAGTTGTTATGGAATGTATGGACAAGTTTATGAAAATTATGAACCGGGCATACAAAATAAATAACCATGGTTATGAAATTTATGTACGTAACAGTATTTTACTAAATTCATTCTTGGGTGTAACTAAAAGCTATGGAAACATGTCTCGTAATCCTTGATTTCATAACACCTTTCATAAAAATCATTCTTAAAGACTCTTTATATTGTAACAACTTTTTTTTGAAACTGTGTCTTGCAGCAATAAAGTCAATAACTCGTTTTGGCTACAAAATTTATGTAAACTTGATTATGTTATTAATAAAACTATACATGGGAGCAAAAATTATATACAAAATACATTGGCTCAATGTATTTTTTTTAGAAAATGGTGCCTTTTTTGGTTCAGTGTTGTGGAAGCTGTCAATAGCCTGTCGATCTCCCCCCCTCCAACTTTTTTTTAAAGTCGTCGCAAAATATTACCATAAAAAGTGACCTGATAAAGTACCAATTTAATCAAAATAAAAATATTCTATTTTTATTTAGTCGAAAGTTTTACTCCTAAATTTTTAGTGATTAAAACGGGGTTCAAAACCTTTTTATACCCTTTAGTCTTTTTTAATATACACACATTATAGTGTTTTCAGTTTTCTATTGAAAGTGATGAAAGAAGTTTAGTAGTAGCCCTCCTTAACAATACCGAGAGAAATGACAAATGTCACACGAGCGTAAATGTTGTGAACGAGGCGCTAGCCGAGTGAAACAACAAGCGAGTTGCTTTTGCTATTTTTCAACGAACACTGATGTATTGCACTAATTTTTGTAAAAATAGGTCTTTAATTTTCCACTTATCAAATGAAACTGCTTTTCTGCCAGTGGCGGTCCACCCCCTTTGCTCCAGAAAAAAGTAGACAGCAAAGATGCTGGTGGTAGTAACCCTGAAGTCTTTGGAGAAAAAACGAGAAATTGCAGAATGTTCCTTTAGAATCCCTCCACAGTATTTTGGAAAAGTTTGAAACTGACGAAAACCACGATATTAGAAATACAGAACAGTATTACAGAGTTTCAATTTATAAACAACTTTTAGACAAAATCATTTCGGATATAAAGTCAAGGTTCTATAACGAGACTAAGTATTTTTGACCTGAACATATTCATACCAAGTTTTATACAACGTGAAGCCAAACTCAGGGAAAAAAACTGTTTGAATAATACAAAACACAAATTCTTGAACTTTTATTGGGAGAAATCAGTATTTGGAAACCATATTGGTCAGAAGTAGGCAAAAGTTTAAATCAAAAAATATATGATAACGTTTTCGAGGCAATGAACAAGTGTGGCGATATTTTTCCGTTGATAAAAAGATTCTTGGATGTTTGCTTCTCCTGCCTCAGAAGACATATTGAAATTGACATTGAGCGAGTCATTGACCGGTTTGCCCAAAAAAACGGAAACGAACTTTTTTTGAGATAGGCATCTTATATTTGAGATAGGTAATATAAAAGGTAATGTTTCAACTTAAAAGCTTTTTAGATCTCAAAAAAAAGTATTTAGCCATTAGGTTTTGTTTGTGGTTGAAATTTTTTACGAAAATATTAGAAAATTAAAAGTAGGGCATAAATTGCGGCGCTATAACACCTTTGATATCTACGGTATTAGTTTAATTTTGTGTTAGCAATGGCATTTTTCAGTGCAATTTTTTTAAAAAATTTCGCCTACGGCGCTATGATAAGTTGATATTATTTACGATTTTAGTTTAATTTGACTCAAAAATTGCATTTTTAATGTAATTTTCTCAAATTTTCGGCGCATTTAAACATTTTTTAAAATAAAAAATGTATGAATTAAACTAATTTTTGTTTGCATATATTGATCTGTTCCTCATAAAAGCTATGCTTTTATTCTAGTTTTTTTTTCGTATCGAAACCGCCCCCCCCCCCTTTAAAATGGCTGGGACCGCCACTGTTTCTGCACATGTGTCATCGTACACTTTTCCACACATGTGCGGAAATTTTTTTTCACACTGGTGAAATTTAACATGTTCTAAAATAAAAGGAATTTTAAAAATGTTACCCTTTATTTATCGTGACTAAATGTTTAAAATATTTAACACAAAAAAGAAATTTTTTAAAATATGGTAATATATTTATTTTTTATTTTTGGTTGTGTGCGGAAAACTACTATAAAGTTAACTTTTCCACAGCGCGGAAAAGTGAATTTTCCGCACGCTTGTAGAAAAAACACTTTTCGCATGTGATAGGTACAAGATTTTTTATAAGCCTCAAAAATTCCCGAAAAAGAAGTTTAAATATCTGCATTTTAAGTTTCTGACTTTACGGTAAAGTACAATTTTCCGCACCCAAAAGAGTGTTGTAAAGTGCACTTTGTCGCACGCGAGTAGGTAAAAAGAAAAACCCGCACCTATTAATATGTATAGACTATATTTAACATTGTGTTTTTAAAAACAAAGTTCTCACTTGCAGGAACAACAACAAGGAATTAAAATAGAAGTGAAACCCAATCTGAAAGGTTAAAAAAAACTTCTAAAAATGATTTTTTAAAATGTTACTCTTTATTTATCGTCACTAAATGTTTAAAATATTTAACACAAAAAAGAAATCTTTTAAAATATGGCAATATATTTATTTTTTATTTTTGGTTGTGTGCGGAAAAGTACCACAGCGCGGAAAAGTGAATTTTCCGCACGCTAGTAGAAAAAAACACTATACGCATGTGATAGGTACAAGATTTTTTATAAGTCTCAAAAATTCCCGAAAAAGAAATTTAAATATCTGCATTTTAAGTTTCTGACTTTACGGTAAAGTACAATTTTCCGCACCCAAAAGAGTGTTGTAAAGTGCACTTTGTCGCACGCGAGTAGGTAAAAAGAAAAACCCGCCCCTATTAATATGTATAGACTATATTTAACATTCTGTGTTTTTAAAAACAAAGTTCTCACTTGCAGGCACAACAACAAGGAATTAAAATAGAAGTGAAACCCAATCTGAAAGGTTAAAAAAAACTTCTAAGAATCGCTCCTATGGTATTACGTAAAAAAATCCACTCTCTCGGTCTGTGCCTGGTTAAAATTTAAAACATATGGTAAATAGTACGTAATAAAAATCCCAACAAAATGTATAGTATAAATCTGTGGCTTGGTTCATAATGGGCGGATGTCACAAAATCGTAATTGTGCAGGGGAGCCAAAAAATCTCCACTGAGAAAAAAAAATTGACCGATAAATAAATATTGTATATCCTTTACGGAAAAGTTGTTTACTACACTTTTTTACATAAAGTTGTTTTAGTTTCATAGTGTCCATACAATGTTGTATACTCCCAGTCAAGTCGGTTCACATTGTGTACAACTAGATGTATAATTACTCCACACTTTCTTTAATAGTCAATATACAATGGTTGTTTACTTATTATGTGCTTGTTTACATATTACATCAAAAAATTATCAAAAAAATTCATTGTGGTACAGATTTTTTTTTATAAAAATGATCAAAATAAAATTAATTATTTTTTAAATAGCACTAAAGTCTTTTCATGAAGAAGAGAGAGTAATAAAAATGCAAATTTGGATAAATTTTGTACTGAGTGATCAATCGCTTTTTCTTCTCTTTTAAAAATTTTCTAATGTACCTCAGGTAAAAATCCTTTATTTTTATATATCTCAATCTGTTCGACCGGAGAATACAATAGAACCCAAAACCGAGAACAATAGAAGGTAAGCGATAAACTATTCTCATAGGCGCTGCAATTGGGGGAAACTTACATTTTAAGTACCGTGGTATAAAGGTATTAGTGAAGAAAATTGTAAATATGTGAAAAGTTCTATGAAATTTAATAAAAATATTATAATATATATATATACAAAAACGGATTCGCGTTTTAACTATAATTAATAAGCACACCTAAAAATTAAATTAAGACTAAACAAATGGTTGGTACATAAAAAAAAATGTTACGGTTGTGAATTATTATAACTACAAAAATAATTAAAATGAAATGGAGGTAGATGCCAAAATAAGTCAAAAATAAGATAGGAATAAATTATTCAGATTCAGAAGAACAGTAAATGCCCTCATCATCACTCTCATTTTCTTCCAAAGAAATAATTAACGGTTCCACAGTTTCTTCGAATAAACAATCAAGTTTCCACATTTTTTCTTCTACTTTTAAAACATGTTGTATACATTTATGTCAATTATCTGGAATTATTTTTTTAACTGATTCTTGAAAAAGCACCTCCATATCCTTTAATTTATAGGTAGTATTATTCCTTGCTACATACCCTTTCATTTGAGCCCATATTAATTCTATTGGATTAAGTTCACAATGGTCAGGCAGGTCATGTTTTTTTTTCTGTAAGCCACTTAAAAATATCAGCTTTTCTCGATGCTGTGGTTTGTACTTTTTCAAGGTTTCTGGAATGGTAACTGGCGTTGTCCATTACTATTACTGAACCAGGAGGTATTAGGTCTAACATTTGCCGAAAGTATTTTCAAATGTATGTTTTTCCCAAGAAAAATTAATTTCTCTTAAAGTTTTCCAACAATTTCGTTCTTCCAATATGTGGAAACCCACCATCTTGTTTTCTTGAAGCATACATTGCTATTTAACCCTCACTTAAACTTAATCCTCTAATTATGCATCTGAAACAATTATGGCATTATCTGCATAACGACGTCTTATTGTACAAAAACAGAACACGCATAATAAACAATTTCTCTATCAGGTTAGAATATAATATATATTGTTAACTGCTGTCTTTTTTCAATTTTTTTTAAATTTAAATCTTGGCAAAACCCTACGCTCGAGAAAATGGGTTTTAAATCGTTTTATTACTCTCTCTTCTTTATGAATGGACTACACTATTCCTGAAAAATTACATTTACTTTAAGTATATTATTCTTAGTATAAGAATAGGGATTATTAGAATTAAGCAATTACCTATTCTTGATTTACGAAGGCTCTTATACTTAAATAGAAAACAAATATACTTTAAATAAGATTTTATTTAAATCAAAACCAAAGCTATTATTAAATCAAGTAACTTGTAGAGGTAAATCGATAAGAGTTTATTATTCTTTCAAAAAACAGGTAGTTTACTTGGACTAAAACCAGAAATTCTTCTTTGAAAGCGAAAACATATTAAAACCAAGTAGAAGACAAACTTGTCACAAGAAAAAGATCAATCTTGACCTAAAATATGTTACGAATTGATTGAATCATACTTTATACTTAGTTTAACTACAAAGGTTTAATTTGGATCAAGTCCTTTTATTATTGCTATAAAGCCTTAGTTATTTTTAAAATAAGAAGAGCTGTACTAAAAACAAGAAATATCCCAATATCGAATCGCAACGTAAGACCGCTTGGCTAATCAATTCTCCCTCTTTGTTGTTTGGTATGGGGGCAACAAAGACTTAATGACCTTCAGTTTCAGGTTTTTATATCCA